>QYSG01011978.1:0-14970 GCA_003988875.1 Lachnum nothofagi
TTTTTATTGAGACAGAACAGCAGAAGAGGCCCTGCCTGAAATCCATGTATGCCGCTTGAACGCTCGAATTGCAGATTTTATAGTAGAAGCAAGTGGTGGATCCGTGAAATGTACAGTGCAAGCCTTAGTCCTTAATGCCCTTCTTCTCCGATGTGTCGTAGGTTCTCTGGCTTCCACGTTCCTGTGGAGTATGTTAGTTTTTGGGTGAGAGGAGGGGTGGAAGTGATAGGTACCCTCGAATTCGTGCTTGACAAATGCCATGGGATTGTCGTAATCCCCCGCGCCCATCTGCTGCACGCCTGGAGAGAAACTGGTAATGGGCAGAAYGACCACATCACCGACCTTCTTTGAGGCCGTCATCCCGGTAAAGTCGCGCCATGTAATGTTCCCCTTCCCAGTGCTCATGTCGAAGTACCGCTCATCATTCAAGAAATCGAAAATCGTATCCGTCCACAGCGCTGGACCTGTGAACTCAATGACTTTGGTATCTTTCAAGCCCTTCAACAGGCCCGCCTTCTTCATCCTCAACGTCTCCCCTGTAATATTGGCCACGATCTCGCGCAATACAGGATGTCCTGCCTTTGCCTGGATCGTCCATTGGCAAAATTGAATCCTGCGGGAATACCATTGCTTCCAATCCGGACGATCCGGATCTGCCTCAATGCCGACCACCAACCCAATGGTCTCTCTTGGGACAGAGTCTGGAAGCCACTCGGCGGCGGATTTCAGCGCGTGGGTGTCGATGTCGGAGTAGATGCCACCTCTGGCCAGCAGRATCAGGTAGCGGAAGAAATCGGCCTTGAGTACAGGCAGAGGGAGGGCGTTGTAGGCTTCTAAGACTTCTGGTACGGAAGTGTATAGGTGTCGTAGCAGGTGTACGGCGACTTGGTCYGTGATGACTTCGTGGATGAAGCCTGGGTGTTTTTCCGACCAGCTTGCCTCTGCTGGCCTGAAGTTCTCTCCAAAATCCCCTGATGCGGGTGTGTATTTCCATGTCTGCCATATGTATGCAGGGAACTTGGTCTCGACGTCGTAGGGGAATTGGTATGCGAGCTTGTCTCGTAGGGATGCGCGGGACATGTCTTGTAGGATTTGTTGATCATTGCCTGGCTTCTTCGCCTTGACTGGAGGCATCTTGTCTGAACTCGACGTTGATATTGGCACATRGCCCTTTTCTGCTGCTCCCGCATCCTTCTCGCTCTGCCGTGACTCGCTGGTATCTTGGGGTATATTCGCAGATTGTGCTGAGCTGCTATGTGATCGTGTAACGAGGAAAAGGACTGTGAGGATGCATGCAGCGAATATTAAGGCTCTCTTGAAGGAGAGCATGATAGGCAATTGGTTCGATGGAAAGGAAAGGAAAGGAAGGAAGAGATTAGCAGGCGTTAATATCAGCGCGTCCTCCTCCTCGGTCGTGCTGCAGYTGGTGGTGCGTCGAGGATTTGTATCACGCTGGACCGTTGTACCTGACGTTGCTTGTCCKCAGAGAAAAAGCAGCCCCAGGGGAACCCTCGCGGGATCGGTGCCAAGGCGGCAGAGACGTGCAGGGCCTGTTTGAGAGCCTGTCGATCGCTGTCGGAAGTTTGGTGGTGTAGATCCGGGTATGGCGTATGGCGGTGTTTTGCCGCGAGAAACCCGCTGGAGAGGTTGATTGATGGAAGATCGCGGGACAAGCGATGGAGGTGAGGATATACTTTGGATTGTRCTGTTGATATCGAGGGATGGGTAAAATGGTTCGRGCCCGGGGAAGCCGTYYCTGGCCTCWAGCAACACCTGCAGCGAAGTTTCAGGTGCATTCGCGTCCTGCCATTCGCGTCCTGCTGGGACCACTAAAAATATCCAAACGAAGGAGCCACTGCGAGCCAAGTACTCCGTATGACGTTAGGGGCCAAGGGTGTGAGAAAGAGAGAGAGAGAGATCTTGGCTGGAATCCAATCTCAGCCTCCACAACGCTGGATTCTGACTCGAAAGATTAATTAATTGGAGAGAGTTTTGTGATTGTGATGTTACGAAGRRCCGCCATATGGCATATCTGGTTTTAATTCTCTTGCGGCGGTTTCTGCAGCACCTGTACAACCCTCTCTATCTCAGACTCCATCCTCGCCACCCACGTTTTTAACCAACAGTGACGGCTGGCTGAGCCCAGCTCTACAACCCGCTGTCGGGCTCTTTATCCGGCACACCTCTTCCAAAACTCTACCAGCGACAAGCAACGGCTCTACAGAAAGGCAATTAATCGGGAACAACGCCGAAAAAGTCAATTCTCGCCTCGCGCGCCGGGAAGTCAAAGTCAATATTGCACAACACGAGCTACACAAGGCCGCAGATGACCTCATTTGCTGGTGATACGACAGAAAAGCTTGGTTCACTGGTCGCCGTCAGCGATACGGTGCTGACTGTCTTGCCAAAGCGGCAATGTCCCACACTGAATGAGGCATGTTGAATACGTGGATTCGAGCGCTGCTTTTTGCTTGTGTCCATGTCCACTATATCTAGAACGTGTTTTTGCAGAAGATAAGGCAAGCGCGAATACGTACAACCTCTTCTTTTCTATCGCTTTCCCATTTTTCCATCTATTAAAGTCCAGAGCGTTGGGGTTTACCCGGTGCATAATACATATCCGATCAAACATGGGGATCGGAAAATCCTCCATACCACCCATCTTCGGATGGATCCTCAAGCGAGGTTTACTATGCGTTTATGTTTCTTGAATCTTTCGCTGCTTGACATTTCCAATTCAAATGTTGCCTTTCCTTCCACACATGAGATTCTTGAAGTTTGCAGGACTCGTCCAAGCGGAATATCAAACAAAGGTCCGAGAGCAAGACTCAAGCATATACTGTGGTTCAAGTTTTCTCTTGAAACTGCTTGGCCATACTGTTTTTGGGTTTACCGTGTTTCTGTATTTGCTTGCTCTTAAGGCTCAATGCGTGCTCTGGTTCTGAGCTGTGACGACATTCCCTCATGTGGGTTTCTGGCAGATAGCAAAGCGTCAGCATGTTAGCATGTTCTGTTGATCATGATTTCTTTTTCTCGTCGCATGATCAACAAACGTTGAAGGATTGTAGAGAAGAATTTCAAGCTTAACAGCGAAGCATCGGAGCTGCTCAAATCGGCCATTGTGGGAAGTCACTCGCTTCAATGATCGAATCAATTTCGTGTACTGACGTTCAATAGGAGTGACTTATTTCAAACCTGCAGCCTGTGCAAGAACCTTCAGAGACGCAAACTAGTAGCAAAATCAGCTCATAGGAATGTTTCTAGATTTCCTTCTAACGATCCGCATACCCTTCCATATTGTTGATGAAAACACTTGCTATTGTCCTATAAAGTTGCTGTCAAAATGCTCTCTGCTGTTATTCTCTTCATTCGTTCATTCGTCTTGGAAGAACTCCACGCACTTTTCATTCACTAAGTCTCCACGGTCCTTATCTCAGAGCCAGTCCTTCAAGAATGAGACCCAGCATATGTCACGATGTTCTTGGTAATGAGTCCATCCTAGAACGGTCAACTCGTCCACAGATCTAACTTATATCTACTGTCCCTTGCCCACTGAAAATAGACTTGAGGAGTCCTCCGTCCTTCGGAACTCGAACATTTTCAACTGACATCCAAGTCTGATGATGATGAAATCGTTTGAGTATGCCACATTGCAAATCTACACTTATACTACTTAGATCAAGCTAGTCTATTTAACCTTCAGTCACTAATTACCTCCCACCATGGGCAGATAACACTCGAGTTCATCACTCGCATGTCGAAGAGTGCGCTGTTGCGGAAGGTATGGCTAATTTACTCTCGGACTTTGGATTTGGGAATCACCAAGTACAGTCTTGCCTAGCGGAGGTTTGGGAAAGAGTGGAAGGATGGAGTTGCTGTCAACACTTGAGCTGCTGCCAAAATCCTTGTTCGTTCACTCGTTCAATCATTCTTCTATTCAACTCCTCATTCAATTTCCACTACTCCAAGTTCCTCCTTGCCTGCCGCAGCAGCAGCTTCATCAGACCTCCCGAGCCAAAGCACGGCACCCCATTCCTCCTTGTGGTCGGATTGATTCGTCTTGAGAACACCACTTCCAGACTCGCTGGACACTATATAGAAGTCTTACGAGCTATTCCCTCGCATATCTCAAAGTGGGAGCTCCACCTGAGATTCACTGCTGAGTATCTCTCTTCCACGTCCTAGAAGAGGGATATTTATTCCGCGGCTGTCTCTGCCATGTCGCCCATGCTGAACAGAGACATTCAAGGGAGCCTTAGGGAGTGAGGGGCATCTGTTGAGGCTAGCGTATATCTAATGTCTCCTGTACCTCGTATCCTTGCCTTCCAGATACACTGCAAGTGATGTGATGCCAGGCTGGCATTTTCGGAATTGTGATTGTTTGCTGTCAAGAAAAAATCGCTGTCAAGTCTGAGCAGTCGGTCGCGAAAACCTTGCTATCAATCCGATGAAACCCTAAAAGTCTGCAAGTCAATGGATCCCCTAGTGGCGAAATTGAATCTCGTAAGGGCGTGATACGGCTTTCTTCCAAGCATCCATGCTTCATGGAAGTGATCCACATATTCATCTTGGTATCTGAAAGGCGATCAAAAGGGTCTATTCTTAATTCGCAGCCCAACTACGCTAGAGCAACGAGCTCTGGAGGGGCTCTCTACTCCGAGCCTGAGGTGCGCTTCCTGCGGACTATATAAATGCCGCTCGAATCCTTTTCTCAAAGTATGGACGCAGTGTACATGACCCAGAGAGCTATGGTGGTGTGATGAACGACCTCCTGTGCTGTGTTCGTGCTACTGACTTCTGTGTTTGATGTTTGGGTTTTCAGCGGTAGGGTGCATGCAAGGGTAAAGAGGGAAAGGGGGGATAGTTTGCTGTCAATTTTTGACAGTCGTTCATTCGAAGAATTCTAGTTTGAGATTTGAGATCGAATGTATGCTAAAGTTTCGCGGGGATTGTTGTGGGACGCTGATGCAGGCAGTGGGCCGAGGCTTGGGTCGTTGCTCTCTTTCAAGCACCCATCATACTACCTGTAAAATCCCTTCTATCCTAATGTCCGAAAAGTGGCCAAGAAGCTCTATTTAAATCCATTCTTGAGAATGGAAAGCTGTGCTTGATAGCGAATTTGGTGGGTGCCATGAGGAGGCTTATTCTCAGACATCATGAGTTTTCTTAACGAGTGTAGAAGCATTTTAACTTTCAGCTTTGCTCCCTAAAGTCCTAGGTCAGACAAGATTAGAAGGCTACCTCAAGAGCACCTCTATGTGTGAGTGTTTCCTTTCATTGAATTTGTTGGTGGTACTGTCTTGCGAATCTGGTCATGCTTTTCGGTAGGGTGTCTTGACGGGGGTTGAGTGCAGGGTGAGAAGCTGAGGCAATGGAAGTCGCTGTCAAGGGCTATTTTGCTATCAAGTTCGTACAGTTGGTCGAGAGGGCTCAGGTGAATGTCTTGGGTGGGGGTGGTTCTGTTGGGAGTTAGGGGGTGGGTGATGAGGGTAAAGGGGTTGAGTGTGTCGCGGACGCCCCTCGCCCACGTAAACCTTCCATGGCATGGTTTTTCTCCTCCAACGTCTCGAGCTACAGCAGAGACCGTGTTAATATATACGAATGTGCTAAGTTTAGTTACTTTCTTGTTGATAATTTGATGCGTCTGGTATGTCCTTCGTGCGAATGTCTCACGATTTGTGAGGCAATGTGGGGTTTATCATCCACAAAAATTCTGCTTAGGTAGTCTTGAGATTTTTTAGAGCGCAGTCACTCCTCCCAAACAGCCTCTATTACTGAGAATCTAGAGTTGGGGACTTTCTCGATGCTCGTTAACTTGAACCTCGGGTCACTATCCGCAAACAGCTGCGCCCATTGATCCCTTCCTCTTTCCCGTCCATTCAAGCAGCTTTTCATCGTCATGTCACTAGCTCTGTACCCATTCTCATCATCAGCAAGAAAACTTCACAGACAGCAAACTCCAAATCGAAGAAATAGGTATGACATACCTCATCCTCCTCTCCACCAACAGCGGCACCTCCCCATCCTCCGGTAGACACACCTCCCCAACCACGATCTTCGCTCCCGGTTTGAGTGCCGGGATCAAGTTCCGCAAGATGCTCACACTATATTCGTCACTCCAGTCATGAAAGATCCAGCGGAATAGATATACATCCGCCCCTTTCACCGGCTGCTCCGTGAAGAAATCATGCGCGCTGACCCCCACGCGGCCTTTCACATCATCCGGAATCTCGACGCCGGCCACTACATCTGACAGATCTTGGGAAATGCATCTCAACCCAGGGTATGCGCGAGCGAGATCAACGCACATGGCGCCCTGCGAGCCGCCTAGCTCAACCACGAGGCCGTTCTTCTCGCTAATCGAAGCCCAGTCATAGCCCGTGACGATCCCGGTCCGCGAGAACTGCGGCGCGGAATGCATGAACGCCATAGCGTCCGCAAACATCTTCCGTCTATACGGATCTTTTTTGATGCCAGCAAGATAGTCGTCGGTCTTGCCAGTCGCCAGGTTATACGCCGTCTCGTCCGGGGAGCCGGAGCCGGGCCATGTTTGGAGGGCGTCGACGATGCGCGTGCTGGCGGGGAAATCCTCTTCGGTGAGGATCCAGAGCCAGGAGGAGATGAGGGGCGTGGTGGCGATGGTTGCGGAGAGCGAGGTGTGTGCTACTATGCCTTTGCGTGGTTCGGCGAAGATGTGGTGCGTTTTGGCGGTGCGGATGATGCGCTCGATGTCGGGTTCGGGGATGTTGACTTTGTTTGCAATTTCTGTGAACGAAGCTTCGCCGCCTAATGGGAAGCTGGTGGCGAGGTTGAGGCGATGAATGGCGTGAAGTGTTGGGATGAGGGTGGTCTGATATGGGGTATTAGGAAATATCTGCTTGAATATTGTGGGAGGATACTTACATCTGGGGAAGTCACGACCCCGATTGGGCCCTTGATGAGAGTATGAAGCGAATATCGCTTTTGGATTTCGCGATCTCTGGTGGGACTTGCACTGTTTCGACATAGTCAGCATCAAAGCAAGGAGTAGCAAGACCATGAGAGCGGAAATATTCGTCAACAATTGCCGTTTCTTTAGAAATGATAAAGGCCAGCTCTGTGATTCTAGTCTGTTGAACCATTTTCACTTACATTTCGAAATTCTGGATGGACAGGTAGAGCTTATATGCATCTGTTCGGTTGATATGTGAATGTCTGAATGTTGGCCATGCCTAGTGAATCTCCTGGTACTTTGGTAAATGCYAAGGCACTTGCAAATTMCATAGGGCATTCATAAATCCATTGCTCTATTTGTGAATGCCTAAGGGACAAGTGAATAGTCAGCAGTGTTGTGGATAGTGACATATACCAGAAGTATTACCTAGGGGGCTCCTACCGCCCACGCTATCCATCCTAACTATCCCAACCACTAACTCTAACTGTAACTGTAACCAACGTCCTCAAATCTATTGTCTTATGATAGATGACATTAACTAGGTTCTTAGTGGACTCATGATGGCAGTGTATCCATGAATGGCCAGCATTCACATATCAACTGGCATACATCGCGCCTCGAAAAGTCAGCCATACATATACGTACCTACAAAGATCGGCCAACGCTAGCGACGCTTGTGATTGGAAGCAGCAGGAGACCCTCGTGAKCACAGAGTCAGATTCTGATATGCATTGCATCGATGGAAAGATTAAGCTTMAAACCTTATTGAAGCTTCGACTTTCGCTCGGGCTCGGGTCTGGAAAGGAGGCAAAACACGTGATTCCCAACAGRTTCGTTTGCAGATAMATCGTTCGATATATTTCGAGCTRAATGGAGATGGCGATGTTTGGCATTCTTGATCCGCTGCTTTGAAGTCAATTTAATGATRTTCAGTCCAAGATCTCGCGTGCTGACGTCCGATGTCGCAATATCCTCTGAGACGAGGACCAAGTGAAGAACAAAACAAAYAATCTTTTCCAACAAACAAAGTTTCGCGACACTCAGATGAATCAAGGAAAGAGAGCGTAAGTGATTARCCACTTTGGGACCTCGTACTTTCCCTCSGCAATTTCCCAGAATACTGGTGGATATTAATCATGGATCGATATTGAAGAGGCTGGGGTGGCTGCCCTCTTTCAACGACAACGCCGCAACGTTCCTTCCCTGCCTTATCAATACGTCCCTAAAATATGCGATCGATCGGTCTCACTTTGCCCATTACCTGGATGAAGGCAAGTGCCACTCGGCTTCGCGATATAAGAACAGGATGCAGAGCAGGTTCCTCACAGGGAGGAACCGCGCCAGGCGCCAGGCGCTTCTTGAAATGGGCACCATCCGCCAAGGATCCCGTATCCTCTGCAATCACAYTCTCTTCCTGAGTCCTATATCCGGTATACTGTACCGGCCCGTACCGATCCCATCRAGTCGGTGCAATTCCAGAATTCTCTCATTCTGGTAATTAAGTTCATGGCGTTGAGCGGTGTGATCTTCCGTCGCCTGGTTGGCCTTCGTGTTGTTCCTGACAGAGTGCCGGCAGGAGGCATGAGCCACTCTTCCAATCGCAAAGATGCGAAACGTCGAATGAAAGATTGATCAGCCGGCGCGACGCTTTCAAAGGAATATTGTTGGTCCAGTTCACAGCCGCATCCTGGAGAGAAGGCATTCCTTCGCTGCAACTTCGCCGCCGACTCACAGCATCAGCATCAGCATCAGCATCAGCGTCGAAAACTTCGAACCCYWATGCCGCGGATTATATACCTTCTTTCATTATTCTGGTAACCCACAAACTTCYAGATGGATAAGCGCTGACTAAATGAGGCATGTACGAACACGATGCCCTATTCCTCAGTTCCTGCYAGCATGCCAGCATCCTAGGCTTTCGTCTCACACTACTCTTTTGAGGCGTGCGGTGAGTTTTGCAATTTTATTTGGACTTCAAAGGCGGAGAAGAGAAAATAGGCAGCAGTTTTTTGCCGTTATGGCCTGTTTTGCTTCGGCGCCGTCGAGCGGCTCCACCGCACCGAAGGCTTGAGGAACAGCACCATCCCATCCCTGGACTGTGCTAGCATCCAGACTTAGATAGCGTTTCGCCTTGGCATCTCACCGGATATGCAACTTTAAATAAAGTTCTTGGAAAGCCAGACACCAGAGGCAGACTTGAGTAAGACTGACCTGTCAGCAATAGGCCAATTGCTATCTTTTCTTCAGGTTGTTCGTGGTGGTCGACTGRATCCGGCAATTTTTATGTTCTCTTACCGGTAGGCTAACACAGCCCCAATCACATCAACATCTTCAACTTAAATCCGTCGTGTCTGCATCATCGATTCGCAAAGATTTCTTTGGGTCTAAAGTTACATGTTTTTGGAAACTAGATTCGAAGTGATGCCGGACCAACAAGTCCGGGCTCTAAGGCCTCACACGAAGAGCAAAGGCGGGTGCAAAGCTTGCAAAATCAGGAAGGTAAAGGTAGGGCGCGCCCTTCCACACGTCCGAATCAAGATGTGTGTAACGCGTTTGAATATTTTGTTAACATTGCTGCAGTGTAGCGAGACACGTCCAGCTTGCGCCTCATGCCAACGGCGTAATGAGTCTTGTGATTATGAGTCGGACAGAATTCGGTTCCGTCATATAGAAATGGACGAGTCCACCTCACCTAGGCCTTCATCGTCTATGCCAATTCATGGCTCGGTTTCACCACAAGCTCCCTATAGTTCCGTTGAGGACTTCAGCTCCAGAGTGACTGTTGAGTCGACGGAACGTCGATTGCTGGAATTGCAACTCATGCATCACTTCACATCTTCAACGGTACATAGTGGATTCTTGTCGACACACGACGAAGCCATTCGGGAGATGTGGTGGAAAACCGTCCCCGCACTGGCATTCCACCACCCATTCCTTCTGAATATCGTCATCTCTATTGCTGCTTTGCATATCACGAGGCTGCATCCGGAACAGACAGAAATGGCGGACATCCACCGTGTCTATTTCAATGCATCCATCAGTCAACTTCGCCACGCTGTGCGTGACCTCAATCCTGAAAACGCAGAGGCTATATGTATATCACACATCCTTATCGCATTACCATCTTTCATTCTGCTTCAAAACAATGAGGGCCGAAGCTATTCGCCGCCGCTTCAAGTTTTCTCCCTCCTAGCTTCAAATATACCCCTCTTTCGAGCGGCGATTCCTCTGGTATCCAACACCAGCCCTATYCACTTATTCAACTCTGCCGAGCCCAACATGTCAGAATTCTGGTCAGAGGCGCGCCAAGACGTATACCGCCAGCCATTTTCCGCCTTGCTCTCGTGGAGGGCGACTGGTGAAGTCGTGGACGATGAGAGCCAGGRTGCATACGAGTTCACCCTCGGCTTCGTAGGATGTGTYCTGGCCAGCATTGAAAACAATGTCGGCTCTACGCAGCTCCGGCGGATGCTCTATGGGTTTCCAAGCTTGGTCCCGCCAGCCTTTGCGCAGCGTCTCCGAGAGAGAAACCCTCGAGCTCTGACGATCCTCGCATACTATTTCGCGCTGGCAAAAGCAATGGATAACGTATGGTGGATGCGGGGCATCGCAGAGCGAGAAGTCTTYGGAATTCAGAGCATATTGCCAGAGGAATGGCAATGGGCGATGTCGTGGCCGCTGCAGAAGATCGCCTTTTATGCTGTTTCGACGATGCCTCAAGTCCCTCAGCAATGACAATACCCGRCATATCCGGTATCACCTCGAGCTTAAGATCCTCTRGATGCGACCAGGATAGCGGAACGAAATCTATATTCGATACGTTGTACAACAGAAACCTCAAGACCAAAACGCCAACACAGTATTTTTACAAATAGATACCCGTCTCCCTCTCAAACTCCTTCGTCCCTTCGTGCCAGAAGCCCATTCAGATAGCTTCTTCTCAACGAGATATTTCAATCACTACTTCTGGTTGTACCCCTGGCCCTGGTACTGATATTGTGGTTCTTGGCTCCATTTTGRATGGGGACTCGAGGCGATCTGACCTTGTTGACCGCTRTACTGTTGCTGAGAAGCAGGAGTATATTGGGTTTGCTGGCCGCCATACTGTTGTTGTGGCCCCCATTGTTGAGGGTATTGGTTCTGAGAATGTTGCTGTCTCATCTGCTCGCGCTTCTCGGCTGATCTGGAAGACTTGTTAGAGGGTTAAGTGGATTAGTTGATGGGAGAGGGAACTAGAAGAAGACTTGGTGGTAMTTGAGCAGTGTATAAGTGTCGAAGATGACTGAGTCTGAGGATGATCGAAAGGTTTTGATAGATTAGAAGATTTTTTGAATTCGGATGTTTAGAAGAGGTGATTGAAGGTGTCTGATGGGAAAAATTCGAATTCAATAGCGAATACTCGAGCATTTATATACCAAATCTCTTCCTCCTGGAGCCCTGTTCCCTCTGCTGCTCCCCTCGCTCACCAGCTCGGTTCGCCCTCTGATTGGCCAGCTCAAAAGCCGAAAGCGAAGGCGGTGCAGCGTGAAAAATTCCCGTTTCGGGACCTGAAGTCTATGTAGTGGGCCGAATCTACGCTGCGGCCAATCAAGGGTTCCGTAGCGCCAGAAACATCTGCTTACGGAAGATTTCCACCGTACAGGTCTAGAGGGATGAGAAAAGATCTTGCGACTGCGACTTTTTTTGGCAATCGACGCGCAATTCTTTCTATCTTGAGAATTATGCCTTGCGGCTACTCCGTACTGTGTTGTCCAATACAACAGTATCTCCGAAGACCAGCTCCAGCATTGGTGCAAAAGAAGTTCTGCGACTGGATATCCTCAGAACAATTAGCACTACAGCCCTCCCTCTCGATCTGGACCACGCGATCCCTTCATTCCATCGTCATATCAACTCCCAGCATCACGTATGCGGCGCACACAAGCTTTGTATCCCCACAAAGCTTATACTTAGTAGAGGCTAGTTTCACACGATCCTGCGAACCTGGTTGAGACTGTAATGCGAGGAGGCGAGGAGATCTAACTGAGACTGAGATGGAAAAGTGGGTACAAAGCGAGGACTGAGATCTCCTAACTCTATCTTTCATTTCCATCAGGAGGATTTACAGAAGCCCAAATAATTTTGGGGCTGCTGTGCTATATGATCGACGTCTCAGCCTTGTCAAAAGACAAGCTTCTCAGCTCGAGTTCCACTAGCTCGTTGTTTATATGGGGTAGAGGTTCGCATAGGAGCGAGCAAGTGCTCTCAACGGCGCCAAGGAGAGATATAAGAAGTCTTGTACTCCTGCTTCCAGTCTCATCTTAATTAGCAAGTCGCCATCTACTTCAAGCTCTCAAACTTCAGCTATTTCATTTCTTCAGCTGAAATCACTTAACAATGACGCCCGTCACGTCCCTCGCCGCCGCCGAATTCGCCCTCTACATCATCCTCCTCCTCCCCGTCCTCTACATCTTCAAATCCCACGGCAAGCACGGTCTCCTCGCCTGGCTCTTCCTCATCATCTTCTGCTCTCTGCGCATTATCGGCTCCGGCATCATAATCTCGAAACCGGGTAGCACGGGCGGACAGATTATTTCGGGAGTTGGGCTGAGCCCGCTGTTGCTGGTGTTTGTGGGGGCTTTGCATGAATTGTGCGTATCTCCGGAAGCAAACGACTTCTGGTTTAGTTGAAAGAGAAAAAGGAAGTGTGCTAATGGGGAAGATAGAAGTGCGTACATTAAAGGCCGCAAACTGATCTTCATCCAGATACCCTTCCTCCTCGCCATCTACGGCGTAGTTTCTGCAGCTCTCGCACTCGTTGTGGTAGGCTTTACGAAGCCGAAACCTGCGCTCTCGAAAGTCGGATATATCATCTTGGTCCTGATCTACATCTTCATCGTGTTCTTAACAATCCTGGCTTCTCGACAACAGTACCAGAATGCTGGCGCCAAGAGGCTGTTACTAGGATTGGCCATTGCGTTGCCATTCTTAGGTGTAAGGATTATCTATAGTTGTGTAGGCGCATTTGATAGCAGCGTGGATGCGTTTACGGGGCCGATTGCGTATCGGATTGTGTTGGCGGTGCTGATGGAGCTGATTGTGGTGATTGTGCTGGTGGTGTTTGGGGTGCTGACGAGGGGGATTGAGGGGGAGAATGAAGGAGGGTATAAGGGTGTTGCAGTTGGGAGTCGGGATGGGGAGGGGATGGGGGAGTTGGGTGAGAAGCGTGTATGAGGGGGTGGGGTCTTGGAGTTTGCGTAAATGAGCATCTAGACTTGCGGCATTGCTTGCTGTATAATTTGGCAAAATTTCCTATCCGGTAGCTACCGTATTTAATGTCTCAAAGTTTGTGAGACATTCATCATTGCCTGTTTTTTCATAGACCCCGCGGCATTTCTCTGTGTACATCCACTTAAGCGCCTTACTCAAAACCTCCCCACCACAAAATGTTCAATAATTCATTGGAATTTTCAGCCTGGCTTTCCCCATACTAGAGACACGGAGGTTTTTAATACAAGTCTTGACAATACAAGAGATCCTTGCTCTGCAAGACAGCAGAGCCCTGTAGCGACAGCGTGTGCTTCGCTAAATAATAGGGGCTCCCGCGCCGGGATCAGGGCTTTAGCGCTTCGAGTCTCGCTAACGGCCCCCTAAAATCTCCCATAATTGTTGTATGGAACGATAGTACTTTCTCAATTTATTTACGAAGACTATGTTTCCTCAGATATTTGATAGTTTGTAATAAAATGTTTGGTTAGTAGTTTTTCAAAATCCTAATGTTTGTTTCTGACATTCTGATCTCTGTCACTGAATTCATTCGAACCACAGATTTGCTTGCCTCTGGTCAAGCAAAGAGATGAATCCATCCGCTAACACCGTCATTACAGCTCTGGTCACAATCAGAACCTATAACACAAACCTTTTAAGTAGAATCTAGGAAAACAAGACCATGCTTAAATAGGACTTGCCTCCAGAACCCATTTCCTCTCCGCTCAAAGATCCCAAGACCAACTCCCACCACATACCGATATTCATCATTCTCAAAACCTTACCTCAACCGAATAATCTAAATCTCAATTCCCCTTACTATGCCATACACTCCACCGCCAACAGCCTCCCAGTGGGAATGCTGCAAATGCCACGAACTCAACGACGTCCACGCCAGTGACGGCGACCGTCAAGTCGTCAGATGTCGTGGAGAGTGCTGCGTTACAGCCTTCAATAGGAAGCATGCACAGTGCGCAACGTGCATGTGGCGAGATGGGGAGGGCAAGGTTGTTAGTTACTGCGATGGGAGCTCGGCGGTGTGATTGCGGTTGGTAGGGAGGGTTGATGGAGTATATGGCTTGGCTTGTGGAGTGGAGTGGGTGTAAGTGAAGAGGATAGCTAGGAAGAATTGAATCTTAGAGTTTTGTTGTTTACAGCCATGTACAAGTTTGTGCTGCTTGGTTCTGCTTCCACCTGACCGGAGCAGTCGCGGAGTCACCTACCTGTTGAGAAACAATGCGAGTTCAGGAGTCATAATCGTTATAGCAGTCACCTCTAACCGCTGTGATATTGTAAACCTTCCACCACAGCATCATAAATCTCTTTCCAGAATATCATGGAAGGTTGATAGAGCGGCGTTTTACTTTGCTATCTCAGTCACGCCTGCGCCTTCTGCTACCAGATGCCGAAGTTCACGGCTCACAAGTCGAGCCACTGCAATCCCACTCATTTTCAAAAGCTGTGACGTATTGTTCGAATAGGTCTCAGTAGCGTCAGGAGACATGCTAAAATAGCACCTGCTTTTCCTGTGTATTCTGCAACTTGTCCTCGAACTCTGACAACCTCCCAGTGGATCAATCTCTTCAAGTATACTTCCGCCACATCCGCCATATATTGACCATTGATAACACGTCAAGCCACATCATTGAAGCTCTTCTAGTCACTGAAAATGCCGCCAGGCGCGCCTGTTAGGCCTAAGCGTGCCAGGGTGTTCCCAGCCAATGCTTTTTCCTGGGTATGTTGCAAATGTGACACCCGCATCAAGCTGAAGGCCGGCGACCAAGAAAGGA
>QYSG01011979.1:0-33797 GCA_003988875.1 Lachnum nothofagi
TCAAATCCATCTATCCCTCTCCCGTCTACTTCCCACCGTCTGCGTATCACTGACCGTGACCGGGCTCACGGGGCCATCCTCCGCGAGGGCACCGCTGATAAATCTCGTTTCACTGTCCCTCAACTCCGGTCTGCTTGGTCTCCGTGGGCTCCTTGGGCTGCTCATGTCGATCTCACTCCCTAGCAATGCTCTCTCCCCTATGCTATTCCCTGTACTTCGATTTACTCCACCTACCACGGTTGAATTGGTGTTGGTGTTGGCGTTGGTGTTGATAATAGGACTCCGTACCAGAGGCCACCCCGGCTCAGTACTACTCGAGATCTTTGGCACACTATCACCTCCTCCTCCCCCTGCCACGACAGCAATCGGCGTCAACGGCGCGCCAGAGTCACCGCTGCCTCTCGGCGGGCCCTTATACACTTCCTCGAGCTCCATGGCGCTGCGCCGCCGGCGGTAGAAGAAGAACCATGCGAGGGCGACGAGGAGAAGGAAGAAGACACTGGCGCCCACGGATGCGCCGATTTCGACGGCGTGGGTGGATGCGTAGGAGGAGGAGGATGGGGATGAGGGAGAGGAGGTGGGGGAGGGTGTGATGGTGGTTGTTGCTGTGGGGGGAGAGGAGATGGTGGCGAGGTTGGAGGTGGGGAAGGCAATGGCTGTTATGGCGGAGGGAGTGCCTGTAATATGTTTAGCATGAAGGTAGCGAGGAGTCAAGAGAGTATGAGACCAGATGTTTGCTCTTGGCCAGCAGAAGACTCACCTGGAAATGTGATGATGTTATTTCCAGAACTGCAGTCCGCCTCTTCTACATTGGAATCATTACAATAATAACTATCGGTAGTTGTATTCGGACATTTGAGAACCTGTTGCCCTCTATCTCTCAGATCTTGGAACGGTGGATCTGGGTTCACGCAGAAGTTGGGACAATCCGACGAACCCCATGACTTGTCCGTACATGAACCTCGTGAGTAGACTGACGGGTTATCGGCGGGTAGTAAAGGGTTTTGGCATAGCTTATTGCTGAGGCAGATGAAGCCTTGACCACAGGGCAACATCGGTCGATGCGAGGTCTCCATTTGGGTAGTAGCAAGACGCAGAAACATGGCTAGTTTTTATATAGATAAACAGAAGTAGAGAATATGGTAGCATTCCGAAAGACAACATCTCAGGAAAAGGGGAGAAAAACGTGGAAAATGGGTTGCAGAGAACATAGTTATAAGACTCAAGAAGGAATCGGGGCGAAGATCAAAAAGGCCGGAGCCGCACTGCMAATGCAAATGCGACGCAATGCAGGGCAGCTTACCTGCAGGTGGTGTGGTGTGGATTGCTGCTGATGCCTCGTGGTAAGATCGCTTAGACCTGCGAAACGAGGCGGGGATCCGAATGAGGATATTCATAGAGTTTTTTTGTGGAAGCGGGATCGCGGATCTCGTATGCACGACATTCAATTCGGTAATTTGGGGTCCTCCACCAATCCAACGCAATATATTACGGCCGCGCTTGCGGTTGTGTGCAGAGGAGAGCATTGACTCCATACCATAGCCTCGTCGAAGGAGTAAAGTTGTGGATTCCCATGCACTCCTGTAAGTGAATTGGCCAATGATATGTTGTAGTGTTCATTACCAGGGAAGAAACGAGGGGATTTGATGGATCTCGGACTGAACGTTGCGTCTTCTTCTGCGGCGCTCGGCACTTTGCGTGGCAAGGACCTTCCAGGCCTGGGACGAGGATTAGAATTACAGTTCTTGAAATAGTTCTCTTGCCGTACCGGTCGATTGGATCGTTTCAGGCGAGCAGGGGCCAAACAAGTTGAAAGGAGCAACAACAAACGTCGAATATGCTACTCTCGTGTGCAGGAACTTGTAGTTGTATTGAAGACGACTCCTAGTACTCAATTCAGCCCTTGGCGATTCTGTGAATAGTTGCAAGATTTGGGGGTTGAAGAAAGTCGAGGCGAAGCTGAAACTGATGACAGATCGAAGGATGCTGGAAGGATGAGGGGGCCATCCACGTGACACAGGGATGATTGGCCAGTAAATGCTGAAGCGTATCTTCTTGTTCTCTGCCTCGAGTGATTAGCCGATCAGTGTGGTAAGAATGAGGGAAAGTGGCAGTTCTTGATGCTTAGTCGGGCTGACTGAGCAGAGGCAGTGTGATGAGACTCGCATCTGTGACGGCGAGGCAGGGCAAGGGTGTCTGTGATTGGGAGGATGCATGAGATCTAAGCTCTTGCTGCTGATGACTATACACACAGAAAGCGTGAATGTCTTGCTCATCGCTGCYTCTTTTAAGAAATCTCACACGAAACTGGGGTGGCTAAATCTGAGGAGATTTTGGGTGGAAATTGGGGGCTGCACAAGGCGTCTGTGGCCAGAGATAATACCCAGAGCTTGGTGCTTCTGGGTCTCCAAACGGTTAACGGTATCCCGATACCCTGGTCTTGGGTTGCGTGTCGTCTCTGGCAGCTGCGTGACTTCGAGGGGAGGAGATGCTGTGTAACTGTAGCAAGTGRATATTTCCGGTAGATGAAGGCGCGAAGGGTTGCACTCGCCCAAGGTTCCCTCTTGAATACTGAGCACCCGAGATTGAGATGCAAATTTAGGGCAGGATGCGTGATAGCCACAAAACGTGGCTTCTATGCAGGTGAGATSKGGGCGGTCGTGGAGAGGTCGGCRGGAAGGGCAGGGAGTATGCAGAACAGAACAGACTGCTGCAACGGGCCGAAATGCGAGTGCGTGACAGGAACAGGAGAGCTCAGAAGGAGTGTCTGGGAATGGATTTTTCCGTGTCATGAGGCTATGTAGTCAATGGACGTGACAGATATGGGTCAATGCCGCGTTCACTTCGCACTGTTCGCGGAGGGTTGAGAAGCTCTTGCTTCGCGGCAAGCACGAAGGATCGGGCAACACACAAAATCCTCCGGCGTTCAGCGTTCAACACGCAGTGCATACCGCTTTGAAGAATTCCACRGCTTCGATCAGACCACCATCAAGACAGTGGGGGCAGGGACTCTTTCAAACATCGACGTGTTCGATTGATGCCAGATGTGACGAGGTGAGGATCTTTGTCGCCAGGGCCTCCTTGATCCATCTTRATCGGTTGATGCTAGAGGCGGGAGATCTTCGGCTAGGATCTTCTTCACCCGCTAGAGCTAGAGCTAGGACCAGTGCATGCTCAGATCTTCACTCCAAMGCACCCCTCACCGCGTTTAGCGCATCACTGACGGCGGCARCAGCGGRAAGTGGCGGCATTTCCYTTTCCTCTCCTTCCCCTCACGTAAAGCCATGCTATCTCCGGATCTGATTAGAGATCTGATTAGATCCAGATAAGACAACAGCCCCGACGGATGCACCCACTTGCAGCATAATCGGACCACACTTTCGTCTGACGTGGGCTCGGTTCGCGCATATCCCAGGCCGGGCKCCTGCTGGGCAGRAAAAGCGGCACTYMAAATRCCCATTTTCAGTGTCTCGCCCCGCCTGGGACACTCAAATTAGTGCTGCYTTTTCTGTCCGGCGCGCTGCCCTTAATTCTGGGCCATCTGAGGGACTGCGGGCACGGCAAATAGACTTTGGAACCATCATCACGGGTGCAGCAGACTCATGGTGACACGGCATCAAGTGACGAGAGGCGCCCCCTTTGACTCGTATCTGCTACTCGCACGCTGCCCAATTTGCCCTGCGCCAATCCGCCGCCTGCACACCAAACAAGGCAGCCGCGGCTGAGGCCCGTACCCTCTTTTCCTTTTCTCGCATCAGCGCATCAGAGCCCTGGCCGCCGATGTCTCTAGCTGCATATGACAACCCCTACAYCCCACGCCCGATCCGCTCCAGGCGGCGGAAGACAAGTCATACATCAGGACAACCAGGGCACACAGCTCGCCGATGCCCACAATAATGCACGTAGAAGAACAGGAGACATTCCTCTCTCCGTTCTTCCCTCTGCCYCCTCTCCTTCGCTAGCCAGGAATGATTCACGAGAGCAGCATTCCGACGACGAACCCGACCCTGAGTCTACAGCTGCCCTCCTCAGGCAGCACCGCCGCAACACCAGTACCGATGACGACGAGGTAACAGACGATACTCTACCACCTGTCAACCTCTTTCGAAGACTCGCTGGATTCATGTCCAAAGCACCCCTCCTTCTGCGGTCGTCGCCCGGCTTTGGGACCGGTTCCTACGGCGCAGCACCCATCGGGGCCTCGACAGAGAACAGCGACGAAGATGACGCCGACGAGAATATGAAGCGGAACGGGCGAGGAGGAAGGGCCTCGGGATTGAGAAAGGAAGTCAGCACACACACTTTCGAGAGCTCTACGTCTGCTGCCTCTRGCTCAACCCACCGGCGGAGGAGTCAGTCTACAAAGGGCGATGAACCACAAGATTTAGCAGAGGATATTGGTTCAGAAGGTAGATACAGTGCTGGAGGCATCCCGATCCCAAATGGCGCTTCACCGCTGGACAAAAGCCATGCCGAAACGCCCGAAGATGACTCGGAAGATGTCATCGAGGATGGCTCCTCGCTGAACGACGAGAATCCTCCCGACAACTCGCCGTATCCCCAGGTCCGAGCTTCGGTATCGGCCGTGGACAACACAACCCTCTCCATTAATACCCCACGGATGTGGGTCCTCTCCATGTTATTTGCGATCCTCGGATCCTCTACGAATCTTTTCTTTTCCCTTCGATACCCCAGCGTTTCAATTACACCAGTTATAGCGTTACTGCTTGTCCATCCTTTGGGTCTACTTTGGGACCAATTACTTAAGCGGCGAGACGACCCTCAAGACGAGTTTATAGACGGAATTCGGAGCCGGAGAGGCTCTGACAGCACAGATGCGAACCACGAAATTAATGATAGACTACCACTGGCCAAACAGCCCAGTAGATTACGACGATTACGATTATGGCTTGCTCAAGGGAGATGGAACGAGAAGGAGCACAGCTGCGTATATATCAGCAGCAACGTGTCTTTTGGATTTGCATTTGCAACAGATGTGATTGTTGAGCAGACACATTTTTATAATCAGAAAGTCAGCATCACCTACCAGCTGCTTCTTATTCTTTCCACCCAAATTTTGGGATATACATTTGCTGGTCTGACTCGAAGATTCCTGGTTCGACCTGGGGGAATGATTTGGCCCGGGACATTGATGTCCGCCGCCATGTTCACCACATTGCACAAGGAGGAGAATACAGTTGCCAATGGGTGGAAAATCACTAGATGGAGATTTTTCTTCACTGTCTGGGTATGCGCGTTCGCCTTCTATTTCCTGCCGGGACTGCTGTTCCCAGCGTTGAGCTACTTCAACGTCATCACCTGGTTCTTCCCCAAGAATGTGGTCGTTGCGAATTTATTTGGTGTTGCTTCTGGTCTTGGCCTCTTCCCCGTGACTTTCGACTGGGCTCAGATTGCGTATATCGGATCACCTCTCTTGACACCTTTTTGGGCTGCAATGAATGTTGTTGGAGGTCTTGTGATTGTCATGTGGATCATCGCACCTATCGCGTATTACAAAAATCTTTTCTTCTCTTCATATATGCCAATCCTATCTTCAGCTGTCTTCGACAACACTGGGAAAATATACGATGTCAGCAAGATTTTGACCAAGGACTTCCTATTCGACAAAGAAGCATATCACAATTATAGTCGAGTCTATCTTCCGATTACATATGTCTTGAGTTATGGACTGCAATTCGCAGGACTAGCATCTCTGCTATCTCATACTGCATGTTGGCATGGGAAAGATATTTGGCGACAAGGGAAGGCCTCGTTGGCAGAGGTTGAAGGAGAATCAAGGGGTGTATATAAAGTCTTGCCGACTAATGGGTCAACAAATGGAAATGGCAGTAGGCGGATGTCAAGATCTGATTCGAATTTGGACAATTTGATAAGCCAGGAAGATGTCCACAACCGCTTGATGAAGAGATACAGGGATGCGCCGTTGAGCTGGTATCTTTTGACATTTATCAGCATGACGGCGGTTGGGATATTTGTGGTTGAATAGTAAGTTTCTCCTTCCCCGCTCGATTGTCTCTAACCCTCCCAAGCTATCCCGTCCATCTTCCCTGGTACGGCTTGCTGCTCGCCCTTGGGATCTGCTCCATCCTCTTCATCCCCATCGGCATCGTCATGGCTATCACCAACCAACACAGCAGCATCTACCTAATCTGCCAACTCGTCTGCGGCGCCGTCTTCCCAGGCCGCCCAGTAGCCAACATGGTCTTCGTGACCTACGGCTACATCTCCTCCGCCCAAGGCATCAAATTTTCCGCCGACTTAAAACTCGGCCACTATATGAAAATCCCACCGCGCATCCTCTTCTCCGTGCAAATGCTCGCCACCGTCGTCTCCTCCATCACGCAAATCGCAATCCTCAACTGGATGTTCGCCAACGTCCCCAACATCTGCACGCCCGAAGCAATCAACGGCTTCGTCTGCCCGCTCGCGCGCGTCCACTTCAACGGCAGCATTCTCTGGGGCGTCGTCGGACCGAAAGAGTTCTTCGGCCCCAATGCAACGTATAGAGCCCTTGTGTGGTGTTTTCCGCTTGGTGCAGTCGCGCCTGTCATCCTCTGGCTCTACGCCCGCAACCGCAAGAAGAACATCGTGCGGAAGATCAATCTCCCCGTGCTCTTCGGCAGTCTGTCGTGGATCCCTCCAGCGACAGGTCTCAATTTCTCGGTCTGGGCCGTGGTCTGCTATATCTTCAACTACGTGATCAAGAACCGGGCGACGAAGTGGTGGGCGAAATACACGATGACGCTGTCCGCGGCGCTGGACAGTGGGCTTGCGTTTGGATTAGTGGTGGTCTTYTTTGGGTTTGTGTACCCAGGGTGGATGGAGAACTTTAAGTGGTGGGGCACGGAGGTGTATAAGAGGGGGTGCGATTGGAATGCCGGATACGTGGAGTTATATCGGTAGGTAGATTGAGTCGAGGAGGAAAATATAGATGGGTTTGGTTGAGGCTAAAAATAAAATGAAATAGAAAATATACGATGTTGGAAGGCTCAGTTCGTGTGTTTGGGGTTCGTGAGCAGTGTGAATGGGTGAATCCGAGGGCATAGTTCGAGGAGGTATTTAAAGCCGCCAGCCATCATTCCTTCCACTCGGTAAGAATGAGAAACAAGGACATCCGACATCTAAGGTGGAGATCGCGCTTCCTGCAGTTAGAGCTTGCCCCGACAACGGATCCGCGCCACTCCTCGCCCAGCATACTCGTCAGAACAGAATTTCATTCTCAGAGAAGCCGGTTCTCGTCGCATTTGTTTGTTGTCATTTTCAATATACGTTCATTCATTCATTCAACCCCCGATGAAATTCTCCTGGATCGATTTCCACTAAGGCCTCATGCGCAGTCGTAGATTCATCGACCAAGAGGCAACAGCTTTGTGGACTCAACGAAAAGACGACGGTAGGGGGGGACCACTCTCACATCTGAAAAAGTGGTGTGGGTTCGCGCCTCTCGATGGTAGGGGAGAAAAGGGGTGAAGGGGGGTTTTTATAGATAGTAAGAGATTTGGGCGGAGTGTGAGATGTGTGGAGTTTTTGATGGAAGGGTGAGAGGGATTGGGGTATAAATCTGTGGTATTTTGGAGAACGGGGGGCCAGCGACAAGGTATCTCCGAAACGAAATCCTATGTGCTTTGGGCATCTTGGAGAGCGGCGGAATGAGTTGATGTGATGAGCGGTGTTTGTGTGGGGTAGTCGGAGGTAGAGTCATTGCTGCGCGTTAGGGGGAAATGGTTGAAGAGGGAGGGAGAGGTTGCTGTTAGGGGACGATTTGCTGTCGCGGTGGAAATACGGTCGCGAGATGCGATGAAAGCCAGAACGCTCCTCAATTTACCTCGGAGGCTCGCTACGAACGCGATAATTCAAAGCTTATGTCGAAGAAAAGGTGCACTCACGAGAGATGACAGGCGGACTCTCCTCCGCATGAGTTTTTCTATGCATCCCGCTGTTCCTTTTCATGGAAAAATATCCAGCCATAGTGATAGATTTATACACGAAAGTTCTCATTCACTGTCTTGAGGAGTCAGATTGAAAGGGTATTGGGTTGAGGCTAGGCAGCGGGCGTGGTGAGAAGTGTATTTGAGTCCCGACCTCTACACGATGTTGAGCTATGGTACAACATCAGAGTCTGGATCGGAATATGGGAGGTGTGCCTGCATTCAAACTCCTTCCGCTAACCCCCAAAGACGTAACTTCTACGTACTAACAATTCCAGTGAGGATTTCTCCTTGCTACGCGAGTGTTTGATCTGGGGGTGGGTTGCTGTCAAGAAAGGCTCTTCTGTCAGTTTGAAGACGCGTTCATAGGATGCGACGAAAGCTAAAAGTTCCTAGTATCCCTTTTTTCACTTCTCACTTTCACAGATCTCGACGTAGGAGTATTCTGCGGTCCTGGAGCTCTTGATTGCGAGAAGCGTGGGACAGCTTCTCTGTGAATGCTCTTCAGAATTCTTGTTAACGCTACATGAAGCAAAGAGTGGTGATGGGCCTTTATACCTGGAGTTTGGTATTCACCATTCTAAGTGAAGAATTTCGGGATGTGGTTTCCGACTCCAGAACTCCAGGAAGGGGCGAGCTGAGTACTAGGCATATTTAGAGCCAGGAGTCTGCACGATGCTCGACCAGATGCAAGGTGTGGTCCACACCAACGCAATATGGAGGGACTGCTTCTGTTCTCTTCTGGATGACGAATGTTTCGATACAATTTCCATGCGAAATCATTGTTGCTTGCAGAGCTCGCTGCTGGTTACAAGTGGTGTGTCAGTCTTAGATGATGAGTTGCTGTTAAAAACCTGTTTTCTGTTATGCGGAACATACGGTCGAGAGACTCGACGAAGAGTGAACGCCTTAGTATTCATTCATTGCAAAATATCCAAGGAATACCAGAGACAGAGACCTGCGTCGGCAGGCCAGCCTATGCCCCCAGGCTGATTGTGCAACTCTCCATACGGGGAGAAAATCTATTTTATATATACCGGAAGCCGAGTACCAAAAGCCTGTACTCTGAAGTGCCCAGTCATGATGGAGCATCAATCTTCAAGAGGTATTTAAAGCCTAGAGTCTCTCAATGTCTTGAATCGTGAAGACAAACGAGCCAAAACACTACAGATAGGGTTGGTCTGTGAGACATGAACCAACAACTTTGCACTGCCTCTGCGCGTGGTCACAACTTCGTGAGATGACTTCTTGTATCTGGAATTCAGTTCAGATGCTTGGTAAATTGCTGTCAAGAGCGGAGTTGCTGTCAAGCTCAGAGATACAGCGTCGGAAGTCCGGCTCCCCAGCAAGTTCAACCAAGCCCCTTCCTCGTCCTACTTGAGATTTAAAAGGGATGCACAAAGACTCCGCCGTGTTCAGTCTTGTAAAAGCTCATGAAGCTGAGGTATTGTAGGACTACTTGTTGAATGAAGATGCAGAGGATTATAGGAATTGATATAGCATGCTGCCCGCATGGATGTCACATTGAGAATAGAACATCTAATATGGGAGATATTCGCTCAAATGTTTAGTGGAGCAAAAGCTTTATCTGCGGAACTATGATTGACCTATCGATTTTCTCCCAAATATTTAAGAAGCGTTATCCCTGTTTCCAAATTCAAACATAGAATTGCGATTCGAAGCGACGGGTCCATGAATCTCTCGTAACCCGACGCAGCACTGACGAAAGCACTTTTCAACTTTAGTTTGTTTCCGTCTTCTGAACCGAGGCGGCATGTTAAGTTTGGTAGGTGACGGTTTGAATGAAATACTTGTCGTCAATGAATGAGTTGCTGTCATGTCGAAACCAATTCGTTCAATAATGACCCCCGGATTTTTCCAGTGCTGTGAATGTCTCAAGTCCAGTCAAAGATATTTCGAGCTCGGTTCCCGAGAGGAAAGTTGGAGTTCATGAAGCAATCTAGCACAAGCCTAGAATTATCGCACATCATCGTCGATGGTCTTTGGAGCCCATAGAGAGAACCGTGATCTGAATTTATCGCACTTGTGGGATCACTCAATTTGATGAGCATAGCTAGGTGATATTGACTGCTAACGGTAAGAAAGGAAGGGAACGTGCCGATGGTTTCGATTAGGGGTATTTAAATCCGTCGATATTCACCATCTGAGCTCGTGGAGGTATTATAGAAGAAGCATTGGCTCACATGGGGACTTTCGATCGACATGTTATATGAGTTCCTCTAGGCGATATACTTTTCTTCCAAAAGCTTGTGATGCTTTTAATAGGCTATTCTTAAGTTAGTGACACTTAGCGTGTTGCTGTCAAGAACCCATTTACTGTCAAACAGGTCATTTGGTCGATTTTTGAGTGCAGTCTAGCGGACGAATGCCTTCTCAAGTTGGGAGAGGTCCTTAGTACCGCAATAGCAAATCAGAAAATGCTCCAAAAAGGTCATGGGAGCTCGAACCATTTTTTGTTTTTGATGTTATGAATGATCTGTGGTTCTCACCCCGAAGAAGCAATTGACTTTCCCTATGAAAGTCAGATGGAACGGCGTTCCATCGATTTTTCGTATAATTATAGATATAATCGATTGGACGAAACAAGATAATAGAAAAATAAAACCAGGGATTTTGAATTAATATAGGTAAAAGTTAAGAATTTAAAATTAAAGCTCTACATTTATATATAAACAGCCCGGGCACTTACCCTAAACGCTCCATTTCTTATACCAAGCTTCTACCAGCTCCCCTAGCCTTTTATTCCCAATTAAGAATCCCTATAAATCTACTAATACTACCTAATCACTACTATCCATATATATTTCATAATATTAAAGAAAATCCAACCAAAATATTTATTAAAATAAATTATATCAAAAAAAAACTAAAACAATAGTATCTAATAAAAAAGCATTGATTTTAATAGTGGATTTAATAGGGAATTTAAATTTCGAATATAATTTAATATTATAAAAATTATTTGCATTATATTAAATATTAAAAAAATATATTTCGATTTGCTTAATATTTATAAAAATAATTAGTATATTTTTTATAATTTAAATTAAGCATTAAAATATTAATATATTATTTTTGTCGTTTTTATTATTAATAAATATTATATTTTTATATTTTATTTATTTATATATTAAATAAATATTAAAATAAGCCATTAGGATATATTTTATTAAATAAATAAATATATTTGGTATTAATAGGGCTATTTTGGATAATGATTTTATTTACTAAATTTTGGATATTCTTAATCCTAACAATTTCATAGGTTTTAAATTTTAGTTAAAGGATTTTAGCAGTTTCTAAAGGTGTATTAATTATTGTAGTTTTTGCAATTCAATAAACTAACGCCAAAAATAGCCAATTGAATATTTTAATAAAAAAAGCTATTTTTTTATATTAAAATTCTGGCCAAATATTATTTTATTTAATATAGTTATTATTTTGCTATATAAAAAAATCATTTTAATTAAATATTATAAAGCCAATTATAAACTTTTAATATAAATATATTTTTTTATATTATAAAACTTAATTAAACTATATATAAAACCAATTAGTTTTTTTTCTAAAATTATAAATTTAAAATAAATATATTATTAAAATATTTAAAAGTTTTCCAAAGGTTTTTATAATATTTACAAATAATTAAAATTAATTAAAATATTTTAATAATTAAAAATATTTTAAAAAAATTAAAGATCGACATTAGCCAATTATATTAAACTACTTTTTAATAGAAAAATAATTTAAAAACTCTATTTTTTCAATATTATTCGCAAATTATAAATTAATATTTAAATATTAAAAAACCATTTTTTTTATAATTCCAATAAATTATTTAATTGGAAAAAACCAGAATCCTAATGCAAAACCAAAATCTTTAATATAATCAATTAATAATATATTAATTTTAAATATATTTACAGAAAAAAAGCATATTTAAATATAATAAAAAATATATATTAATTTTATAAATTTATAAATTAGTATTATTTTTATTTTAATATAAGTGTTCATATTCCCACATAAACTCTTTGCAATTAGTTCGCAGATTAAATAAATTCCTTTTATTAATATACTTTAATTTAGCCCTAATATATATTTTTTATAATTTCAAAAAGTTATTATAATAAAATTTAAATCTAGCAAATGCTTAATCAAAAAAAATTAAGTTATATATTATTAACCATACCTCTTAATCCTTCGCTTTATAATTTCTATAATAAATAGTAATATTTTAAAATATTTGGAAGTTTAATAAAAAAATTATAAATTAATAAAAATCAAAATAATTGCTAAAAGTTTCCTAATAGCTTTATTTAAATATATAATCATTTATGTTATTTATTTTGTTTTAATTTATTTCATTTTGCCAATTATTTAATAACTTGCCGGCAAAAACTGTCAGGATTACGACAGTCACGTGCATCACGTGACTACGTCACGTGATCACGCATAGCTAGTACATATAGGGCCTGCGGCCCTATTTATATAATTAATTTATTTACATTTACCATATTTAACAATTAATAGTAATACTTAATTAATTTGCTTTAAGTATTTCTAGCCAATAAAATATTATGTATTAACTATCTATTAATATTAGGGTTTAATTCAAACCCCTATAAGCTTCCGCTATTGTTATTAACCGCGTTTTATTTGCTTTTAATAATGGATATTTTTTTAATAGAATTTTATTTAATAATAATAATTAAAACCTAGAATTTTTACTATAAATTTAATAATATTCTAAGTATACTTTTATTATTCCTTAGTTATCCAGTAAAATATTCGTGTTAATGGTATATTATTAAATTAAAAACATGGTTTTTCATTTGTTTTTAATAAAGCTATATATCTATATTTAAAATGGCTAAATAGTTTTAAGTTTTTTTTAATGTTAATATTTTTATAAAAAATATTAATTAAATAATATATAATAAAATCAAAAAAATACTAGTAGCTATAGGCATACCCCCGGAGTCTTTTAGGTTTTTATTGAAATATATTCGGTATTTTAAATTTACTATAAAGTTTTAATTTTTTTTTAAATAAATAAACTTTAAAAAAAGCTTTTAGGCAATAATTAATAATTTTAGGCAAGCCACAAACTTTAAAAAGCCTAGTCCATTTATGCCAATAATTCTAAAAATAATAGCTTCCTATATTTCAATAGCTTAGATTCTGTATTTTTTGTTTGATACTTCTAACTAATAATTTTTACTAAAGAAAATCCCCTAAAAGGATAATTTTAGGATTATTGGCATTTATAGATTTTTGTTTAAGAATATACTGTTAAAGTTCTCGGAACCCTTTTAACTACTATTAAAAATGCTTTTATGCTTTTTAAATAATAAAAAACTTCTAGTTATTTTATTAATAATAAAATTAATTAGATTTTATTTAAAAATACTTAAAAAGCCAATAATTTTTATTTTAAATTATGCCAAACTTAACGATTTTTTATTATTTAAAAAAATAGATTTTTATTTTTCTTTAAAACCGCCGCCGCCTTTAAAACTAGCCAAAATCTTTTTAACGATTATATTTATATTTATTATATTTATATTTTTATTAGGCGAGTTTTCCGCATAGCCTATACCGCCTATATAACCTACTAATATAATAACAATAAAAACTACTATAAATAAAGGCTTAGAAAAAAGTAATAACAATAGCAAATAAAATAATTTTAGCGGCTATTAAATATCAAATCTATAAACGCCAAAAAATCAGCAATTATAATTTAAAAAAAAATCAAAAAATCAACTATTATAATCTAAAAGAAAATTAAAAAAAAAGCCAGTATATTCCGAAAAACAAAAAAATTAGAATAATAAAAAAAAAAAAATAAATCAATTAATTATTAAAAAAAACTTTATATATTTTGCTAATATACTTAAAAATACTATTTTCGGCGCTAGATAACTAAACCAAAAAAGAAAAAAACAAAAAAAAACAAATAAAACCAAATATTAAAAAAAACTAATACTAATAGTCAAAAAATCGAAATTAAAAGTACTATTAAATAATTCGCCAAATAATTTAAATAATAAATTAATATTTTTAAATAATAATCCTATATATTATTATATTAATAATAAAAAATTATATTATTTTAAATTTAAAAATATAGAATTTTTTAATTTAAATAAAAAAAACAAAATTAATATTAGAAATAAAAGCAAATATTTAATATATATAAATATTTATATTTTTATTAATTGCTTTAAGAAAATAATAAAAAATTATTTATTTAAAGTAATCAAATAAATCCTATTAATCTTTTTCCAAAGCCAAGCCTTAAAATAGTATATAATTAAATTTATATTAAGCTAAAAGCTTTTTTTTTGTAATACGTTTTTAAAAACTATTCGCATTACCTTGATTTAATAATTTAAAAAACCTATATTAAAGGCAATTAAAACATTCTATTCCAAAACCTTTAGTTTTAATTATATTAAATTTAGTAAAAAGATTATATTTTTTGTATAAAATATATGCCGGTATGTTTTTATAGTTAATATCCGGAATGAATTTATTTAGCTTATGATAATTTAGAATAGCCTTAATTTAAAAATCAAAATCCTTATTAATAAATTTATTTTAAATATATTTTAAAAGTTTTTTTTTGCTTAATTAAAATCTAAGAAATTTTTTTTTTAAAAACTTACTAAAAAAAACGTGTATTTTGTCCGCGTATTTTTTGCTTTATAATCTTTTTTTTATAAAAGCAAAAATAATGTTTATTATAGTTTAGGGAATTAATGCTTTTTCCCGGTAGCCTAAATTTTTTTATATCTGCAAACAATAAGCTATTAATTTTAAAATCTTATTTACTAAATTTCGCGATACCTCCCTCGGCCGTTGGCCTAAGCCTAATAATAAAGCTTATAAAATAATATCTATTTAGCGGCAAAAGGCCTAATATATCTATAAAATAATTTATAATAAAGCAAGGAAAACAATATATATAAAAACCTTTAAAAAAAAGGTTAATAAAACTTCTATAGTTAAAAACCCTATTATAATAACTATCGAAATAAAACCACTATATAAACTATAATAAAAAAAAATAAAAAAATATTTAATAATAATAAATAGGTTTTTATAGCAAATACAAATAATAAAAACTTTAAAAAAAACATATAAATTTATAGTATAATATATATCCAAAAAAATCTATATATATATATTATAAACTATTGGTTTAATATACCAAATAATATAAATACTCTAAACTTTTATAAAATCTATAGTTTTATTTTCTTATTTAGCAATAAACTCCACGGCTATTTTTACAAAGAAAATTATTGCTATAAGCCAACCGAAACCACCGAAATCACCATTAAACCAAATACTAATAAGGAAAAAACTATTATTAAAATTCCTATAATTATATTTATTATGCCTTTAAACCAAAACGCCGGCATAAGCTATAGCTTTTACAAAGTAATTTATATTACTTTTATAATACAGTTTTTTCTTATAGAAAAAAAACACCAAATAAATATAAATAATTATATTACTATAAATTTAACAAATAAAAATTAAATTAAAATTATAACATTAGATTTATATATTAAAATCTATATTATTATAATAAAAATTAATAATATAAAAAACAAATATTTTAAATTAATTAATTATATATTAATATTTATATATTTTAAAAATAAATATGCCAAAACTAAAAAAAATACTTTAGTTTATTTTATTTAAAAGATTTATTTTATAGATTTACTACTAACAAAAATACTAATTAACATTAATATTATATTTCTAAAGCAAATTAATTTATATATTAGAAATAATATAATATATATTAATAATTGCCGAATAAATATTAAATTATATACTAAATTCTATTAATACTAGTTTAGTATATTAATTTATACTATAAAAATAATAAAAATCCTATTTTATATCTAAATAATTATTTTTATTTATTATTTAATTTATATATTAAACTAAAAATAGCTTTTTAAACCAAATAAAGCTTTGCTGGAAATATTCGCCGCTATTATAAACAATAATATTATAGGTATTATAATACAAAACTATATTATACATCCAATTAAAATTCCATAAAATCAATATCTAGGATATTTCATAGAATTAAATAATTAATATTTCTAGATCAATACCAACGATGCAGAAAACATTAAAAGGTTTGCGCTATATCCCGCCATAAAAAGAATTTAATTAAAAGATTTACTTTTCTAAATAATCCAAGAATATATATTAAAAAAATTTTAATATTATATAAATATTATGATTTATAGCAAAAATACCAAAACCCATAAAGCCTTCGCTAATCTTTTAGATAATTTTCCAAAGATTTTCTTTAAAGATATAAAGTATATTAATATTCCTAAAAATCAATAAATAAAAATTCGCCTAAAACCCAACTAAGAAAAAAAAATCAAAATATATATTAAAATCTATTTCCTAAGTTTTAAAAACCAAATAATTATTAAAAAAACCTTTAAGCCGCTTATTAAAGCCCGCCGATTTAACCGGACCTTTTAATTAATTAAAATAAATTAGCCGTTTTTTATAATATATAAATTTATTCCAAATAAAAACAAAGCTATATAAACGGTAATTAATATCCGTAGTTTTAATATTATTTATTTACCGGATATTTATTTTATGCTAATATAAAAAACCATATTTAAAAACATTGTCGATTATTTTTTTATTATAGTAATTAATATAAACTCTTTTTTCTACTAATGGAAAATTTATTTTAATTCCTATGAATACTTTATTATTAATATTTATTTTAGTTAATTTACTTTTAATTACATTATTATAGGCTATGTTAGTATATTTGCGTATATATAACACCAAATTGACATAATTTTCGAAAATATATTATAAATAAAAATATATATTAATAATATAATTATAATTAATAAAACAAAAAACAAGTATTTTAAATATTTCAGGCTAATATTTATATAATTAATAAAATTTAATATTATTATTAAAAATTTTAAATTATTTATTGGATATTTATTAATTATTATTTTTAAATAATATATAAATATCTTTAAATTTATTATTACCAAAAAATGCTTTAAAGCCATTGCTTATATTAAGTTCCTATATATGTTTAAATAACTAAAAAATTACTTGGGCATTATGGATTAATTCCGCTAATATATTCTATATTATACTAATAAAGCTAAGCCTTTTTAACTCCAAAAGAAATTAATACTTAAAAAAGCTTTAGTTAAAGGCCGCCCGAAATACAAATATTCCCTTTGTAAGATATTTGATTTTTCCACCGGCGCCAAAACTATAATATTCAAAGAAATCTAATAAAAGCTTTTTATAAAATAAATACTAATATATTATTTGCCAAACCGGCTGTTTTTTGCCGACTTTAATATGTTAGAATAATGGATCAAAACTATAATATATTATCTAAAAAACAATAAAATACCAATATTTAATTACTTTTTAAAAAATAATATTAAACTAATAATATTCTTTTTAAAAAATCTTAATTCCGCCAAAACCAAATATTAATTAATTAAATTAAAAATAATTAATTTTATATAAATTTTAAAAAAAATCCAGATTTATATAAAATTTATTTAAATCAACTTAATTATTATTTATATAAATTACTCCGCTATTTGCAATATTACCAAACAAATAAATATTATTATAATAATTACTATAAAAAAATTCAATTACTAATTAATCTATATAATTAAATTTATTTTTTGCTTTTAGTTAAATATTTGCCATAAGCCAAATAAAGCTAATATTATATTCAATACTTTATTTCATTTTAAAATTAAATTATTTTTTATAAAAAAATCTATATTAAAAAAAAAAAAATTTAATATATTATTAATGGTATAAATCAAAATATAAGCCAAATATAACGCTAATAAAGAAATCAAATTAATTAATAAAATCTAGTATTTAAATTATTAATATAAAACTTTAATTCCGCTAATATATACTAATATAATAATTATTGTTAAAATAACTTTAGACTTTAAATGCTAAATTATTTAAAGCTATTAAAAAAACAATAAATAATAAAAAATTCAGAAAATATTAAACGCCAATAATAATTTTAGGAAAAACGCCGCTAAATTATTATTCGAAATAAATAAAGAGCTAATCTATTATAAAGCTTATAATAGTCTTTTTTTCCGGCTATATTTTCTAAGCAACTATTTTAAAAAAATCTTTAAACTAATATATAAAAATAATTACCTTAGATTTTAATATATATATAATAATTTTATTATTTTATTTTTTATATATTAATTAATAAAAAATCTATGAAATTACCTAAAGCACTACTAAGAATACAAAATCTACAAAATCATTAAATACTGCCCCTATAGATCACTATAGCCGATTAATATCCTCCTAACGCCGTTCTATATATTTATATTTAACTTTATTTTTGCAATGCCCAAAACCAAAGATTCTAAAAGCAAATACAATAGTGCATACCCCATTACATATAAGCTATTTAAAAAACCAATAATTATACCCGGCAAAAAAACATAAAATATAATATAATAAGGCCATACCATTTTACAACATTTTTTACAGCTTAGTTAAGGCCTTCTAAAGATCATAATTTCAGATCGGAACCCCAAATTTATCTATAGATTCTAAGCGGCCATATTCAAAAAACTTGGAATTAAACTTTTATACTTAATAGTATATCATTTATAAACAAATGGATAAAGCAAATATATAAATTAAATAATAGAAATTACATTATAGTATTTTATTGTATATTTTAAGGATTTAGAAAATTAGCCAAATATACTACCGCTATTTGAATTTAAACTAAATAATTCCATTAATACAGCCATTAGATACATATTTAATAAAATAATCTTTGGATTTATTTTTAATAACACAGTTGGCCTATTTAGCAAAAAAATTACTTTAAAAGTTTTTAATATTTCAAAGACTAAAGTCAATATTTTAAACGCTATTGCTTTTATTTAAATATTAATAAAAAAATATTATAATAAGCGATATAAGCTAATATTCTTTAATAAAAAAGATTTTATATATTTTAAATTTTACAAAAAATATAATTTTATTATAGCAAAAAGCCTTAGTTAAAAACTATTTTAATAATAAACTAATAAATTTAAAATTTTTAAGTATATCAAATATTTTATATATTATCTTAAAATCCCAAAATATTAAAATATTTATAATATTATTTTTATAAAATAATTCGAATTTGCAATTAAATAAAATAATAATTTTTTTGATTATTTAAATTTTAAATAAAATAAATTAATTTAAATATAAAACTAAAAAAAATATAAAATAAAAAAAATCCTAAATAAATTAATTTTAATAATAGGCCGGCTAATTTAATATTTAATTTATTAAAAAAAATATAGCCCAAAAAAAAATAATTAATATATTATTAATTAATTTTTATATATTAAAAAAGCCATTATTAACTATAAAAAAAAGTATTTTATTTAATTAATTAAAGCACCAATGCCAAAACCTAACCGCTATTTTCTAATGCCCGAAAATAAACCGCCATTTTTTTATATTACCTAAAATTAGTTTTGATCAAAAGTTCCCTACAGCTAATCCCAAGTTCGATTAGCTTTTTATCCAGGAAAACGCCGAGTAATACAAAGTATATCCCATGTAAACAGCATATGCTCGGAACCGAAGCCGAAGCCTTTACCAGAGCGTCGCAAGCAAAAAAAGAAAAAGAAAAAGCCGGAATATAGGCGTAAATCACGGCTAAAAAAAGAAGCCGAAGGGGATATAACTTTAGAGGAGGATTAAAAAAGGATTAAAGAAGGATTAAAAGAAAATTAAAGGAAAATTAAAGGAAAATTAAAGGGATTTCATTTGTTCAACAAAAGTTTTGCTTTTTTTCCTTTTATTCTATCCAACGAGGGCGCTGGACGCCTTCGAAAAGGGGGAATTTGTCAGGATTACGACAGTCACGTGCATCACGTGACTACGTCACGTGATCACGCATAGCTAGTACATATAGGGCCTGCGGCCCTATTCACATAATCAACTTATTCACACCCACCATACTTGACAAAAACTTTACTAATATAAAAATTAGCAAAAGAATTCGTAGAAATACTTGCCATTTAAGCTATTCTTTTTATAATCTTTATAATTGCCTTTTAATGCATTTATTAAACCTTTTTAATATTTTTAAAAGTCATTCCGCCCTATAATTAATATAAATATTTAATAATATTAAAAAATATTATATATATTAAATTACTAAAAAAGCTTCATAGAAAATAAAAAAATCTAAGATCTATAATTTAAAATTAATAAATAATCCTTATATTTCTAATAATATTAGTAAATTATTTTATTATAATTAATAAGCTATTAGTAGTTTTTTAAAAGGCTATTATAATTTTTTAAAAATATTAATAATATTTTAAATTAAAAAAATTATTTTTAATATTATATAAAAAACAATATTTTATTTAATAAAACTTTTTAATGTTAGTTTTATAATAATAATTATATAAATACATAATAATATTTAATTAAACTATTTCTATAAACTTTATTTTTATTAAACTATTATCAAAAATATTTATAACCTAAATTTAAAATATAAAATTATTCTAAAGTAAATTATTATAATAATCGGCAATGTTTTTATTAAGCTTTTAAAGCTTATTAATAATAGAAAAAAAAAATATCAAATATTTTATATTTTTTAGGACTAGAAATAAAAATAAAAAAAAAATGTTTTTGTTTTAAGCTTAAATTATAAAAAGTAAATTAAAATTAAAAAAAATATTAGAATTATTATTATAATTGTTGATTTTAGTTATATTTATACCATTAAAGCTTAATTAAAAAATAATATTTATACTTATATATAATTATTAATAAATTAGCAAAAATATAGGAAAAAAAAGCATTTATTCTTTGAATAATTTAAATTCTTTATATTAATAAATTTAATATAAATTACCATTAAAAATATTTTTATATAAAAAGCCAATAATGTAATTATTAAAATTTATATAATAGTTATTAAAATTTTTTAACTTTTTTATTATAAACTTATATTAAAAATACAAAATTAGTAAAAAAACCAAATATTGTTTTTTAGCCTTATTTTTACTAATAATTCTTTTACTACTAAAATAGTAATCCTAGCTGTAATAATGGCATTTAATCTCTTTGCTAAAGCTATTCATATATATTATATAACTATTAATATAGTAATTATATTAATTAAAGCATATTCCAATTAATTTTCGAAGTTTTTTATTAATATTATAAATAAATAAAAAATCAATAAAAAAATAATAATAATATATATAAATAATAATATTTTTTTATTTTTAAATAAAAATATATTTTATAAAATTAACCTAATTTTTATAAACTTTATTCGAAAATAAAACAAAAGAATTTAATATTAAAATTATTATAATTGTTTTAGTAGCATTAAAATTAATATTAAGCCAGGCATTTAATAAATTAACTATATTCTAAAGTAAATCTTTTTTTTTTTTTTTTTTTTTTATTATTTATATTATTTTAGTTATTATAATTATTATAAAATAACTTATTTTAAATAGTTTTAATAATTTCTTTAATAGTTAAAACAACGGCAATTATATACTTAACGGCGGTATAATAACATTAAAACAATTTTTTAGGGCATATTTTATTCATATAATTATTGTTAATATCTATAAAAAAGTTTTTATTACTATAAGTTATTATATTATTATTATTATTATAAATAAAAACAATAATATTATTAATGCCAATTGGCATAGTTTTAACTACTTTATTTTATATCTAATAATAATAAAATATTACTTTAGAACAGAGCTTAAATCCAAAAAGCTATAACCGGCAAAAGCTACAATAGCATTATACTTAAAAGCCAATCGATTTTTAGTAATGGCTTTGTTTAGCATAGCTTTAAACGGTTTTAATACTTTTAATTTAACCGTTATATATAGCGTAATTGCAAGGAATTCAAAGCTTAAAACTTCGCTTTTTTTTGGGAGGTTTTCTAATGTATTATAATAGCATTTTAGATAAAATCAAAATAATTAATATAAATAAAAAATAAAATTAAAAATATAAAATTTTATATATAGCTTAAAATCCTCTAATTCTATTAATTAAATAAATAAATAAAATAAAATCTATAAATATCTTCATTTTTAAATTATATATTTATAATTTTTTAGTTTCTTAATTATAGCCAAAATGGCCTATAAAAGCTTGCCATCGAAGCTTTTAATATTATTCTTTAATTTTTTTTTTTTTATTAAATTCTATTGCCTTCTAAAAACCCGTATTTTCCAGCTATTATAAATAATCTTATTTTCGGCTTTTAAGTTATTTATATTTTTATTTTTTTGATTACAAAGAATAAATGCAATAACTTCCTTATTAGCAATATTTTATAATATAAAATTAATCTTTGGTTTAATATATATTTTCCTAATAAAAATATTTTCCAATGTTTTAAATATGGTAATACTAAAGATATTTGTTTTATTATTTTATTTTTTTTTATTATAATTATTTGCATATAAACTCTTATAAAACTAAAAAATAAAACTATTAATTCTAATTATTCAAATATAAAAAACTTTTAATTTTGGGGGAATTAGCCAATTATAAATTGCTAATAAGCCAAATAAATAATTATAATAGTAATGCCTTATTTTTATAAATTTAAAAATAAATAAATTATTAATAAAATTATAAAATATTATTTTATTAATAAATGAAAAAAAGTTTATAGCTATTAAAAAAAGTAATTTACTTTAAATATAATTTTTAATTTCTAATTTTATAGTTTAATTAATATTATATAAATTTAAATATAGATTTTATTCTAGTTTTTTTTAGTAAAAATACTTCCCCTTCCCCCGATTTTAAAATTAGGATTCTATATTATAAACCCTTTTAAAGCTATTATAATCAAAAAATTAACAATAGTTAATATATAAATATAAATTAGCGAAAAAGCTATATTACTTTAAAACTTTACAAAAAATATAAATTTATAATTTATTCTATTAATAAAAAAATAAAAACAAATAAAAATTCAAAGTATAACTGCGCATTAAAAGCTAGGCATAATACCGCCATTATTGCCAAAGCTCAAATTCAAGTAACTTAAGCAATTCCTAGGAATACCAAAAAACTTATTAATTAAGTTTATTAATATAAAAATATTTCAAAATACTATTAACTTCCCTGGGCGACGTCTAAAACTTCTATTTTTCCTCTTTTAATAGAAATAGCCTTATTTTTACTAGCTGTTTTATTTATAGGCGCCGGTAAAATATTAAAAACTACCAAAGAACCAATAGCAACGCTAATAGCACCAAGGCCTATTAAAGCCATAAAAAATCATTATTTCTAAAAGTTATTTATAGTAACGTTATATTTTAAAAAAATATTTTAAAATATTTTAATAGTTTTAATTCAAATAATTGATTTTTATTTTATTATATATAATTAATAATATTCTTTATATATCCAAATACTCCTCTCCATACATTTCGCCTGCTATTAACATGTTTTTTGGCATTTTTAGTGAAATTATAGTATAATTACAAATAATAACTATAATAACTATTTTAGCTTTTTAATATCACATAGAATACAAAGCTGTATTTATTATTTATTATAAATCTACTATAATATTTTAGTAAGGCAAACTATCTTATAAAACCTAGCACAATAAACTTAGCCATTATATTTCAAACTTCATAATAAATCGATTTTTTTATAATAACTTTAATATTTATTAATAAAATTCTCCTATTATATCAAAATCATTAAATATATAATTTATAAGCAATAGTTATATTATTTATAAAATATTGGCATTTTAACTGAAATTTACAAAACTAATTTTAAACTAAATAAGCCTTTTTATAATTCCTGTATTTTCCCTTAGAATAGAAAAACTTTATTTTGATTTAATGTTTAATATAATTTTAAATTAAAATCTATAGTAATAATAAAGGATATAAAATATAGTATAAATATTACTTTGGTTTTTGGCCCAACTAAACGCCAAATTCTTTATAACTAAATAAAAAAATTAATATAAAATTATAATACTATTAAAAACCATTTATTAGCCAATTAACCAATAATTATATATATTTATAGGTTTTCTAATATTAGTGCCTTTATTTAAAACCAATAGTTAAAAATTTAGCCCCATTAAAATACCCCAATGGTTTAATTTTATTTTAAATATTATAATAATTTCCCTAATATTCAAAATATAAATATTTATTAGTTTTTTGGTAAAAAAACAAAATACTTAATATATAAATAATAAATCAAAGAAATAAAAATAGTTTTATATTAGTTAACAAAATAAAATTAATAAAATCAAATAAAGTTCTATAGTATTACTTATATTTTTATATCTTATAACATAATTTTATACTTTAGTTTAATGGCTTTAATATATTAAAAATATAATTTTTAGGCTGTTAATATGCTATAGTTATAGCATACCTCAAATTCAATGGAACGCCGTTCTATTTGACTTTCATAGGGTTTATGAGCAAAGAGCCAGCTACCGAGAGACTCCCAAGGAAGTGTATAAGAGCCTCCGCTTCTAGCTCTCCTGCCCTGAAAAAAATGCACCCGAACTCTGAAGCATAGTCTGGCAGGTAGTTCAAGTGCTTTCAAGCGGACCCACGCGAGCTAGTTCGAATGGTTCCTTTAAAAGAGGCCATGTCACGGGAATCCGCCGCAACCGAAAGCATGTTGTTGCCGGGGTAGGCACGTTCTAGCTTTGGGCCACTACCTCCACTTAAGGGCTTTGCCACCCCCACTTGTACTTAACATTCTACATCCCAGAATCCACTACTCCACCCGTCTATAATTGGCCTCTTGCAACAAATCGGATGATGTTAAAGCTACTGTGAAACTAGAGTTTACTGTCAAGAATACATACACTCTTAAGGTCGTATGTGTGAATAGAAAAATATCCGACGGAAAAACGCCACCGTAGAGGTTTTTAGCTTTTGAGAGTAACAGTAAATTGCCGCTAATAGAGTTAAAAATGTGACATGTATATTCTCTGCGCTCGAACGTCAAACTAAGTTGCAAAGTCAAGCCTGGCGAGGAATGGAATTAATACTTTGGTGTCATTTTATCAGACATGGAGAGAAATTCTACCGATGATGATGGAGATACGAAAAGAAGAAAACATCAATTCCACCTTCGCCCCTACATGGCCAGCATTGAACTGATCCACTAAAACTCAATACATGTGAGAGTTGCGCGGAGTGATTTCTCCCGAATTAAACATCAAATTGACAAGTGCTACCTGACATCTGAAATGTCGAAAGTGTGAGCATGGGCTCACCATCCGAAATGTTAATCGTCGTGTGATGCTTTGCTGTCATGAAGGTCGTTGCTGTCATGTTCAGAGCAGATTAATATCAACCGGCTCTTGGTGGAATCAGAGGACAAGCACTAACAGGATTCTCACCCCAAGTGAGGGCAAATTTCGGAGATTGAGTGAAGTAGCTTCTTGTGCCACAAGAAGTTAAGGATTGAAGGCTTAGAGTTGGCGGAATATTGAGTGCGCTAAAGTATATATCATGTCTGCATAGCGTTCTGGACTAATCAGTTGCGGGTGAATCTTGTGAAGAAATGGTGGGACATTAGGTGATTTTAAATATCTTTGACAAAGAAGAAAACTACCTGAACCGCCCACATCTCTACTCTTGGAAGAGACCACCATTCATCGCCAAAGTGAATCACCGATATTGACCTCATTGCGTACTGTTATAGCTAAAGCTTCTGTACATGTTCTTTCAAAAACTCTTCCTCGGCATCTGTGTTCTCCCGACCCAACAGAGCATTCCTCGTAGGGTATCTTCCAAACCGCTCCAACTGCTGCACGTGCCTCTCCGAAGCCGCGATGCCCAAATCAACCCACTCGTGTTCCTCAGTGCTCACACATCTAGACTTCAAGGCCTCAAAGAGGCAGCGCGCTGCGATCACCGAGATCAAGCTCTCATGGTGTAGGAGTGGCATGTAGAGTGCCGACGCTTGGATGACAGAGACCTGCTTGTCGAAGTCCCGAGCGATGGCCTTCGTGGCGGTCTTCCACGCCTTCCCATCGGCGCTGAAGGCATCAGGCGAGCCGCGGAAGAGGTTCCGTGAGAACTGGTCTAGTAGGACGACCAGGGCGAGGCTGGCTTCTGGCTCGGTGGCCCAATCGTCTAGCTCGTTGCGGCGGGCCTTCAGGACAAGATCCTCGAACTCGGATTTGATTTGGGCGTCGAGACCTTCGGGAGCAACGATCCATTCCATAGGTTTGCGGTTGAACCAGAAGGCCACAACTCGTTTGGCTTCTGAGTTCATGGTAGGGCAGTGGGGGGTCTTGGAGTAGTGTCGGATAGCTGATGAGATTGTTTGGATCTTGAGAAGCTACAGTCTATGAGTCGCTCTGTTCTAGATACTACAAGTTCTCAGGTGGTGTCAAATGAACTTACTTTAGTGACTGGGCGCTGAAAATAAACATGCATATGTCGTTATGTCGTTGCGTGGAAGTAAAGGAAGCGAAGCTGACTTGATGTTGGAACACGGTCCCCCGCATCACGTGAATTATTTCTTAGGACAAAGGCCCCTAACTCTGTGTGAAATGTAATACCAAAGCCAATAGATATGGATCCACAGATAGCTGACGAATGATGCCTTGACTCGTTTAGCATCCATACGTTTAGCCCCCAAACGAAAACACGTTCCTCCATACTGGAGACTTGGTGAATATCTCGGAGACCGCTGTGAAGAGCTAATTTGCTATCAAGATCCTCGAGTCCACTTCAACAGCTAAAAGTCTTACAAATGTGTCACACAATACAAAAAGATCTATGTTTGTGAGGTGGGGCGAGAATTGAAAAGTGGCATAAAAACGTATCGGCTTCAAGTCCGAGGCAGCAATGGAGTAAAACCCAAAAAATGCTGGTGCTATGGGAAGCGAGACTTAAAGGAAGTCCATTTGCCTAAACTTCGGATGTGGTAACTGTCTTCCCGACGTCTCAACTCTCGTCCAAAGGCTATGTTTCTCTAGTGTATCACTTGAGAGCTTAAGCGTTGCTGTCAAGAATTGCTTGCTGTCAAACCTTCCGTTCATTCACATACTCGGATGAAGGAAAAGCCCACGAACAGGTGAGCTCTGAGCTACTATTTCGTGGGCCGTAAAGTTTCAGCTGATGCCAGACATTTTGGCCCTCCGGCTCAGAACGCCCATGTTTTCATCCGCCGTCCCCAAATTCCTGTTGCCGTTGTAAAAGCATTCCAGATCAGAAATTTATATGTGTTCATGCGAAGAGACTAATACATGCAAGAACGAAAGCAGGCAGATGGTATTCAATGCAACTAAGCTTAAAGTTGAGCGGCAAGTTAAGTAGAAGCCCCATTCGCAGATAACAATGGGAAAGATTCAATCAGTCCGACCTGGCTCATTACCTTCTGGGCTTCATCTTTCGGCTTCTGATAATGCAGAGACTACTGGTATTACAAATCAGTCGCGAGATCTTGCGAGCTGCTGTCAACAGCCTCTTTGTTGTCAATGTTAAAGCAGACTTACTCAAAGTACGCGAAGAAAGACATCCCTTTGACCAGAAGCGTCACTTTGTATCTCTGCTCTTGAAGCTACATGTAGTAATATTGAATGACACAGCAAGTTCATTCGCCTCAATATCAGAACACTTAGAACACCGAGGCGGTACCAAAATCTCACTGAGCGGCTACTCTTGCTTCTGAGGCTATTTTATAGCTCCTCTAGAGATTAACTAAAACAGCCACGTCACTTGAGACAAGAAAATCCTCTAGAGCATTGATCAGAGGAGTTTAGGTATATATTTCCTTTCCCCCATCAATTTTTAGCATTGTAGCAACAACTAACCACTGTATACCAGCCTATGGGAGGTCACTCGAATACAACTAGTGGCCGGCTTTCAAATTGTGGCGGAAAGATCAACGACGTACCGTGCGACGTCGCGTGCTGGGGAATGTGAGATAGCAGAGGGAGGGGTAAAGATGCTGTCAATGAGTGCTCTGCTGTCAAACCTGGCACTAGTTCAATCGAAAGTCATGATCCAGAATATACAATCTATCGAGTTTGCAAATATCTACTCTCTTGTCCCTGACTCCACCTACATCATGACAATATCAAGTAGTACAGCCTAGCCATCTTGTTTCCACATGTGGAAGCATGGTTGTATTGTTGCCTTCCGGTGAGCGTCGAAAATTGAAGCCCAAATTTGCTTTTATAGATATTGAAATGCACTGCGGGGAAGGATCCCGGGAACAGGACAGCGAAGGAAAGCACACTAAGCCATGTTCGCTGAAAATTCATATAAATCCCATCGGAGTACACACCTTGACCCTGCCAACAAGAAAGAGCGTTGTAATCTTGCTCGCATGTCTGATGCTGTAGCTCCTGCTAGACGACCTGGTAGTTTGGTTGCCAAAGGAGACAAGAAGCATGTGGCACATACCAGAGAATTTAGCTGCAAAGTTAGGGGAGCTGTTGTCGATAGCTTCATTGCTGTCAAGCTCATCCACTCAGTCAGATCCCACAGGCCATCACTTTTCCCATGGATGCAAGACTCTCACCACCGCTTATTGAGACGCCAGTCAAGAGAGCCACTAATATGGTTGGCAGGAAAAGCTCGTCACATACTCATGACGAGAAGATTGTGCGGATGAATGAGCGTCAACTTCGAAAGAAATCGATATTGCGGGTGAGATTGATATTATAGCTAGATTGATATTATAGCTAGATTGATATTATAGCTAGATTGATATTATAGCTAGATTGATATTATAGCTAGATTGATATTATAGCTAGATCGATGCTGCACTGAGAGTAAGACCTCAAGAAATCGGCGTGCTATTATGGGTGAATACTTAGATTGCCGAGCGAAACGAACGGCGATGCGGGGCAAGAAGGGGTATTTGAACAGCCTTCCCCTCCTAGGCCTCTAAGATGGAAAGAAAGAGGGTGTCGGCTCTCAACGGTGTTGCGTGAGATCCAAATATGATATCTCGTGAGCACTTTAGGTAATGTTATTGGAGAATAGAGTGTAGCCCCTGACGAGTCCCTAATGAGAGTGATGAAGATGATTTGAAGACGGATGGGCGTTGCTGTCAAACGCCTCTTTGCTGTCACCTCGCTCGTTCATTCATTCGTTCACTCCAGCTAAATAATCATCTCGAACACCCCGAGAACAGCATTACTAGCACCGAGCGGCCCCGTCGACAAATCACTCGACAGACAACTGCTGGAGAGCTCAGCAGAGGCTCGACATGGTTCGTTCTTGCGCCAGAGGCTGCAGTGTGAGTTGAAGGCATGAGATCGCATTTACTAGCTATATTACCACTTCGGGCACACTTAGCGCTAGCGGGACCTAAAACTCCCCGTTGCACCTTTAATACCGCCAAAAGAAATGTTAGTCTCAAATAATTTCCATGGCCTCGTACACATTTGAATCGCAGCATAGCGTGGTAGTCTGCGTTTCTGGTTTCTTGACGCGCTGAGAGAGTGTTGAGAAGCCATGAGGTAGGAAAGCGATGTGAAGGCGGAGGGAAAAGTCGAAGAGTTGCTGTTAAGTGCCTTCTTGCTGTTGATATCTTATATTGAGTTATTCAGTTGTTCATTCTGATGAAAAAATAAAGGCCGTAGATACGCCGCATAGAATGGCGCCAGCTACGATGACCCAGCATCTCGCCGCTGATATCGCAACTTGTGCCGGATTGTACCGCGCGGGACAGGCCACCACACATGAATTCCTTTACTTGGCGATTGTTCTTGATCCGGATTCACCATCGCACTTACGAGCTTCTATACCATTTCCAACACGCTAGTATGACAGAGGGGGGACGGACGGGTATATAAGCCCTTCCGCATCTCTCTCGAAACGACAAGAACAAACCAAAAGAAATGGTCTCACAACATGGGCTCCTGTTGAACCGAAGCACAAAGGGGCGTTGGAATCTGAGGGTTTTGACATGTTGGGATATTATTGAGAAGCTGTAGGGTTGGATTATGAAGGAAAGGGGGAGTGAGGTAGTCAAATACTGTACCTGCTGTCAGGAATTCGCTTGCTGTCAGATCCTTCATTCATTCACTTGATCCGACGAAACATCCACACCACTCCGGCTTCAAAAGACCTTAGCAAGAAATACACATAGCGCCACCGCCCAGGGAGGGTCAGATACTACCTGCAAGGTAAGGCTCTAGACAGACCACATATGGTCTTCGCTGAGCCCGCGATGGTGTGAGATTGGAGATTCGGAGACGCACTCGCTATCTTTTTATACCCCTCTACTTCCAGTACGTATAACCCCTTGCGATCACTCTTAAGACTGCAACGCAACACATAGTAACAGCGGAGGGTGTTTATGGTTCTGTACCAGCAGCTATACAGAGCACATGAATATGCATTCTTGCACGCTGTGAGACTTTCGTGCATAAGCCATAGAGCTTGATAGTGTCGTACCATGAGGGTGAATGGAGGGAAGATTCATTATCAAGGACTTCCTTGCTGTCACCCTTCTCAGTCGTTCATGAGACGCGACGAAACAGGTCCCCTCTCATCCCAAAGACCATTACGAGATGTGCAGATCAATCTGCCACTGGAACAGATATGTCTCCTCAAATGAAACCATCGCGGCACAGCCCAGCACAGACGACATACGGCCAGGTTGTGTACAGTTGTAGGGAGTGAAGATCTGGAAACGCATTTGCTGGGTTTATGTATTGGTGGGAGCTCGGCATGTGAGTAGAGCGAGAATCTGAGAGAGGGAATTTTCGAGGGATATTAAAAGTCCTTATCCGTGTTGAACCAGTAATAGAGCTTACCACCGTAATGCAAATATTCATGGATCCGTGCTGATGTTAAGCTCCAACACAGCACAACAATCTCTTCCTAAATGCAGAGCAGCGAGTCCGATAGGCTGTAGAGATAGAGCATGTCAGATGGGAGGGAGTGAGAAGCTGCTGTTAAGAACTGTGTTGCTGTCAACACCTCCAGCCGGTCGTGTGCTGCGATGAAAAGACCCTGCAGCTGCCTCCCAACCCCAAAGCAAACCGAGCATGAGGTAGGCTCAGTGATCACTGATCTCGATCACTAAGCTCGAGCAGTATTTGCACACGGCAGACCGCATAGATACATATCTTTGTGGGGATGGCGGAGCTTGAGCATTTAGAATCGTATTTGCGACCTTTTTATACCCCTACACCTCCGACAACTTAGTAAGATGACATCACCAGTAACGCGTGGAATGAGAGGCTGAGAGGGGTATATAAGCTCATCTATCGCTCCTTAGAGTTACCACAACAAGAGGCACTGCTAAAGTTGTAATTGATCATGGGCTGCTCTGCTAGCTAGCCGTAGCTAAGTAGTGCGCGCACAACCACTGGTTGGAAAGCTGAGTGGATGTACGGAGTGCTGAGTATCAGGGAGTATTGTTGTGATAAGGAGAAAATTGCTGCCGAACCATTCCAACCGTTCATTCACAAAATCCCCTCTCACTCCTCCTCCACCCCAAAAGACCAACCCACTAACCCCGCCACCGACATCGCGAGCCGCATCTCAGGCAGGGGCGTCCAGCACTGACAGGAACCCAGAAGCAGCTATTCATCAAGTTGCTTTCTAGTCAATCCCGGGCTTGAGCCTTCAGAAAGGTAGTTACCGGAATTTTATACGCCTCTGGTTCCTCTTATACCGCGCTAGCGAGATGATGCTCTCGTCCCGGCTCTGTACCAATCTTGGAGGAGTATATATAGAACCCCCTCTCACCCTCCCTCCAATCCCCTATGCCTACGAATTAACCAAAGCCCCAATTTATAGCTGGTGTTGGGCATCCAGCGTCAACGAGTCAAGAGTGTCTCGTTGCTCTGAGAGAATGGAAGGAGGGGTGGAACGTTCTTAAGACGCGTTGTATAGGAAAAACAGAAAGAATTGCTATCAAGTCAGCTAGTCAGTCATTCACGAAAACCCGACGAAATGCTAGCAACGCAATGATAGAAGCGCTGTGCCGTGGAATTCAATGATGGAAAGGGGTTCGGTAGGTAAGTGAGCGGTGGCCTGCTGGGAATGATGGATGGGCACGCCTCCCATAGTTCGAAAGGTAGCTCTAGATGATTGCTTGGTGGTCGGAGGAGGTACTTGTCATCTTTTTATACCCCTGCCACTCATCTGCGCTGCTACTTGCGGCAGAATAGTGTGATGACACTGTCATTGAAGTTGATGGGAGGTGGGGAGGGGTATATAATCCCTTTCCCCTTGGCTCTTACCAGTAGAAAGAAACACACCAACACAAACGAGATAGCATGGTCTGCTCGCTCTGCTCTCGACGCCAAGTAAAACATGTCAACGGAGCGAAATACGAGACGGTAGAGATGCGAGTCTTAGACTGGGGTTGCTTGGTGCTTTGTTGGCGAAATTTAAATACCTAAGCTACTATCAAAAAAATGACTGCTGTCAACTTTCGACAGTCGTTCGTTCACTCCATCCGACGAAAAGGCAGAAACAATCCAAGCATGAAACTCGCTCAAACGACCCCCTAAATAAACAAATTCCAGAAAAGATAGATGAGGCATACTAAGCCGGCTAGCCCGACGAGCACGCCACTCTGTGAACTCGGGAGGGGGATGAGCGTTGGTTTGCATGAGGGTTGCAGAGGCACTGGGATGACAATTTGTAGGCCTCTGAAACGTCATTAAATATAGCGTAAGTATTGAATGAGAGCATTAAGTATATATATTCCAGGTCCCATCCCGTACCTATCTACACCGTCACCCTGATCCCGAACGCCTCACGGTCATTAGTTCCGCCCCGCCGAACGCCTATCCAAAACGCTTTTATGTGCTGACGAGACAAACATGCGCACCTTGTACAGTCCACTTTTTCTTTGTACACACCCTCACAAAATTCGCGGCACTGGTGGCCTCGCAAGCTCGGCCTTGCTCAAGGCTTCCAAGTAAGCACCACAACACTATCCCTCTCCGGCCTTTCCTCCCCCTCCGCCACCCACCGCTCATCCATATGCCTCTTCAAATAGACCTGGGTGACCCTCCCACCTATGCCACCCTCCGTCCTCGTATTCAAGATCTCCCAGCCCCTCTTCCTCCCCGTCCCCTGCAAGCCCTTTCGCAGCTCACCGAATGCATAGGAATGGATGACCGATTTCACGTCATCAGCGACGTCGAGCGCGAACGTGGCCTCCATGTGCGCGGGGTCGAAGGTGATGCCGTGCGGGTACTCGGCGACGGAGTAGCCGTTGGAGACGATGAAGTTGTCTTTGAATTGGAAGCGCTGCATGACGCAGTCTTCGCCGCAGGCATCTGCCACTTGGTGCATTTTCGCGGGCTCGACGTGGTGCCAGGATTTGTAGTGGTGGAGGGATAAGTGTTGACGGCCGGACTCGTAGAAGCCGGAGGGATCGCCGAACTGGTCTTCTTGGTTTAAGAGTGGGAGGTAGGTGAGCACGACTTCGGTGTGCGCGTGCAGGCACTCGTAGAGTAGGCGGTCGCCTTGTTCGCCGAAGAGGAGGTAGTTGCCTTGGTCATTCTTTTGCAGGCAGGGCAGCTTGACGACTTGGCGGGCGACGGGCGCGGTCAAGAAAATACCGCCGCCGCCGTAGGCCATGGGAACGTGGTTCGAGAGTATCCAGTCTGTGCGTTCGGTGAAGGTGCCGATGTAGTAGGGCTTCGTGGGGTCGTATTTCTCGAGGGTTTCAAGGAGCTTCGACATGTAGGGGAAGAAGGTATCG
>QYSG01011990.1:0-21818 GCA_003988875.1 Lachnum nothofagi
ACTCACTCGTCATAGGTCTTTCTATGATTGTGGGTTCGAGGCTGAGAGCGAGGCGCTGGAATGGGATTCAATTCGCACTTTGTGTACTGAGAACAGTATCTCAATATGGTCTAGTATGAATTACGAATATAACGAGATAGTAATTGTTAAATGACCATCCATTGGTCTCATCAAGAATTCAATCAGAAATCTAATACTGCAAAGGATTTTTCATACTGCCAATGCGACATCCATGAGACGTTCCATGGCAACTGATCTGATACTCTCAGAAATCTAGCAGTCTTCTCTCGATTAGAAATAGTCGTGTAAAACTGCCAGATGGCAAACAGAGTAATTATCTTACTTAGTAATATCTTGTTATCACATATCTGTAACAGCAACAGCAACTCTGCACTTGTTTGCCCAGCTTCGATCTGTGACAGCTGGGCTGACTCAAGGGTGAGAGCAATCATTTCCGGCCAATAAGAACTTCAATATCCTTACGCAAAGCTCTTGAATCAGTTTCCAGTTGTCTAGAATCATGTTTGTCCCTAATCCGGATGATGATTTCCAACTCCCACTCTCCACAGAGGACGAAGRATAYAGCTCGCTGCTTCRGTTGAAAGAATGGATAGATAGAAATCTTAAGTCCATGGGCCCTTCTATYSGAAGATTTTCACCGAATTTCACTCATACTTATGTTCCACCTCGAACAYATGAGAATATGTCTTCAGCCAGACTCTTCGATGAACCTGAAGCTGGTCCATCTTCGCGAGGCCAACAYAAGGGGAAGAAACGAGAAMATTCTTCCAGCCTCTTTGGGGACGATAAGATTGAAACACTAGGTACAAAAAAGCACCGCGTTCTGTCTCACCAGCAATATGCCTGTCCCGCACCAGCACCTACGCCTGTGAGGATAAATGCCTCGAAGTCGCCAGAGCCGGATCTCAGGGCTTTCGACAGGGCATCCCGTAAGGCAGCCGTGTTGATGAGAGAAGACTACGTAGCCAATCCTGGAAAGACCTTGGATCTACTTAACTCTGTTGTGAGGGACAAGTATGCTTACGATTGGACGTTGACTTTCCTCCCCACAGCTGGGACTGAGCGGTCACCACGCCGAAGTCCGCCCGTCTCGCGTCCAGGGGAGACACACTGGGGTTGTGTAAGTATCTCTTGACCCGATGATATTGTGGGGTRTTGGCTAATACAGGTGGAAAGTGCGATTGCTTCGGAGAAGATGGCCTGCCCACCACRAACAGGGCGGCGTATGAGTCTTGTCGCAGCTGTGATCATAAAAACTGTAGGTACTGCTTGATTRGATATGCAGMGCAGTGATTTCACTTYGGAYTYGGTTTGGGTGAATRAATAGTGCATTTTGAATGGTTTTTGGYGGACTTRGGGCAGGCATCGCATCGATTGATTRAAYCATAGCTTGCTGMTGATCGTAGAAGCTGTCGTCGATCGTTTGGCCATCGATTTCAAACTCTACGAGACAAGGGCACYCCTTCTTTGGTTCCACTGTACACAGTTCTGTTTCCTCGTCTCCGAGACAATCAAGGTCGGTACATAAAGGCTGCTTTCGGRTTAGTAAATSACTTCATAGGAACARTGGTTGGCTCACGGATTCAATATTCTTCTCTGTACCCGCTGGGCACTTTGAACCACCCTCGTCATTTTTAGTGGGAGCTCCAAAGCCAATCTTTTTCAACACTATGATCCCAACAGCTACAGCRCCTGCATCAGCTGCCTGCGATARATTGATGGATAAGGCAGACATGAAAATTGCTAGCATTGCTTTTCGAGCTTGGGTTTTGRCAACTTGGAATGGGCCTATCAGGAGCGGATCCGCGGTGGCCGCGACGTCGGCTGGAAACGCATTCCATTCAACAGGGTTGACATCGGAAAATAAGCCGCCGTCCGTGTAGGACTCTGCCCCTTTGCTCAACAAGCATGAAAGAACTGAAAGAAAGTTGTGATCAGCAATCTATGCTTGAGGACTCTTGGAGCTTTTGTCTTACCGTCATCCGCATCCCTCTTTCCTAGACGAGACGAATCTCGTTTCACGCCGAGGGCATTACATGCCTTGACAACTGCGTCTGCAGCCTGAGCAACTGTGTTGGCTAGCCCCTCTGCAAGAACGACAGTGATATCTCCGATGGCTACATTCCCTGCCGCCGCGACAGCAGTAGCCACTGATAATYGAACAGTCAACGTGGTGCCTTGACTGGTTGTTTCGGTCAAATATTCGACGTGTTTGTGGAGCCACTRCTTCTGATCAGATTTCCTGATCTCGCAGTCGTATGTGTTATTGAGCAAGGCGTCCGGAAGGAGTAGCGTAGGACGTTGAGGGTTTTGTTAGGAATCGTGTTTATTCGTAGTGTAATTCATGTCGAATAAAATCGCTCAAATATATCAAGCCCTTTCACACCAGATCTGGGCTTCATCAGAGTCTACTTGGACAGTCGTRTTYAACAGTCATTACAGTCTCGTGCTGGACAAAAAAAGCCGGACTAATTGGCATGTCCCAGGCGGAGTGAGACACTCAAACGCGCGTTATCTAGTCCGGCYTTTTGTTTCCACCGCRAGGCAGCGTACATACCCCGCAGCCCCTTTAATAAGCGAGAGAAGCCCGTRCTTTTAGGGATGTCCCCTTTTAGCTACAGTAGAGTGACTCTGGGCGTATRAATTACACAGACCGAGAGAGAATACAAGGAGYAAATAGATATCATAACTTTGAATTTCTTGCTCTGCCCAGWACATTCRGGTATCCCTCTATGTGTGGATGCATGAAAATATATACACAATAAYACCGCAGTCCCTTTGCTATGCATTTTCCCCAAATAAATGAAAGTCGTACTCAAACATGCTCTAAACCAGTACATAGAAAATCACCAGAGAGGCTCCGAGCGCTTGAGAGCACCCTGGACCACATCGCGAGCCCCAGTATCCGAAGAGCCCCGGATTGCTGAGCGCTTAGAAGATTGCGGAGTACCTGACACGGTCTGCACGTTCGATGGAATATCGGACACGTTGACCTTGGTGCAATTGGTGTAGACCGAGGTGTAGGAGACAGACTTGAATGTCCCGCGCTGGGTAAATTCGTACTCCTTGCCTTGGACGGTCATAACTACCGTGCTGGTGTAATCRCCGTCAAAGTCACCCTCCCAGATACTGGCTGTACAGTGAATACCTTGTTGCGATGACAGCAGACCGGTGGTGTAGGTAGATCCTTGGTTCCATGCGAAGGTCTGCGMGCCAGTGGTGGAATCAGTGGTCGTAGTGGTTTTTTGGTATTGRTARCCGAACATYTGGGAATCGGAGACTTCGCCRCTGATCATGAATGGGAGTCCAACGTCAAATTTTGCCGTAAGGGTGTTGGAAGTGGAGAATTGATTCGATGTAGCTGTAGAAAGAGAGGATGAGGTATCCTTGGTCTCGGAACCTGAGAAACTCCAGAGTTGGTACAGAGTAGTATCATCGGAAGCGCCCTTATTGTTGTTTGCAATCCAAACGTCGCTGAGACTGACACTCTTCATACCACTGCAAATTCATTAGTTCTCCGAAAAATTCACCCGGGAAAGCAATATAACTTACGACTGTTCCTTGTTGACCTCATCAAGACTTTTGTCGAAGACTACGCTCTTGATCTCGGCGTCTCCACTGGTTTCACCCAGCAGATATGGTGTCCAAGCACGGACAAAGTCAGGAGCTTGACCTGAAGCACCGAGGAAGACGCCGGCACCGACGTTGAGACTGTCACTCTTCTGCGCACTTTGGGAGTATACCGAGAATGTGTTGCCACCCCACTTAATACGGATACCTCCAAGCCCATCCCCCTTATCGTTCGTTGCGACCTCGAACGAGTCAATCTTGGTGTTACCCCAACTTGCGGAAGCGTGTTGGAAGTCGCCATTGGTCTGGCCCTGCATGGTAGATTTCGTTCCATCCGAGTAGGTCAATTGAACACCGGTGATTTGCCACTTTGTGGCCCATGCCTCAATACCAGTCACTGATAGACCGATCTTCCACTTAGTATGGCAGAAGCCTCCCTCACCGTTCTCCTTGCCCCATTCATTGTTTGATTCGTAAGGCGCGTCGGTGCAGTCATCGGCGCGGGCAAGACCAGCGATGGAGGCAAGGCCTGCAAAGGCAATGGCACTGGCCCTCCTGAAATAAAGCATGGCGAAAATATAATCGACTGAATGGATAGCTGTCTTGGGTTATTGTGCAAATTATGCTAAMTGGGGTATCAATGCAAGAAATGAATGTCGTTGCAAGGAAAGAATGTAAAGCTCAAAATGATTTGATGTAGCTAAGCGAATGGAGAAGGAAAGTTGATGATGATGGGGAGATACAAAACCTGCGTGCATTCAATATTATATATTTTCGAGGATCTGATACCTTCACGGAATACATTCTCTGAGCCACAGCTAGTTGAATGAAGGTCCATTGAAGGAAGATGCCAAGACAACAGTTTACTGTGAGCCCTGGTATTGATCCTTCCAAAAACAAAGCACCTCTGCTGGGATCAGGTGTGTGAAGGAAGATTGCAATACCTACGTAGAGCTCTGATGTTCCTACGAAATGGGTTCTGTTACTGTAAGTAAGCGGCTCGCTGGGTCAGATTTCTTGCACCGTATGAATATCATGATACAATTTCGACAGCCCACTGCAGCGCTTTGCTCTACTTCGTTGGTATATTGCAGCCCACTTTTGACAAACTACGGAAATTCGATTCCGGCACTTGGCTTCATGAACCAATGATGCCTGGACCAGATCTATGTGCTCCAAAAGTAGAACCATTGAAGTCACTCAAAAATTCAAGAGCTACACAGTTCTTTGGGGGGCATAGCAGAGCCGAACGGATCTCTTGGCAGACGGGCAGAAGTTTTAATAAACTCTTGGCCTTTACGTTGACCTCCCTTATGGGGGTTGCCGGTTCCTCTGAGCGTGACCACTTGCTTGAAATAARGTCCTGTTCTTTTCTTGTCTTGCCACCCTGGTAGATCGTAGGGCAGAGCACAATCAAATGAACCGGCTCGATACGGAGGCTCAGCTTCCCTGCAAGCTCAAATTGAGCCGCATGCGGAAGGCCCTATTAACCGTGTTCGAGCGTATAAGCTTGGGTTTGATTGGCTGTGATCCCTGTTGTGACGCAAGATTCGCGAGGATCTCGACCGTTGGGCTCAGGGGCGAATAGGACTATAAATAAATTTAAGAATAGACGTTGCCATCGGGAGTGGGGTAGTAGGCGTTTGAAACATGAGCCCTGTGTTACTCGCTGAGAGCCCTGATATGTATTCTTTCTAAYCTGAATAGCGTCAAGTGCGCCTTTGGGCTCAGAGTTCATTCTCAAGTGGCCGTCCGCCTCACACAGCAATGGCAACAATGCCAAAAAATGGGTCTAAGCACATAGAACTGTCCAGATTATGCTTGAATTCATACTCTAGAAAGACCAAATGTCGTATTATCTTCTGCTGGCCAAGGCCGGGCGATCCTAGTCCCGTCGTCTTCCAGAATCCCCATGAAGTCTTGGCATGGGAATAAGGAAGCGCTTCTCCTGATTGCTTTCTCTTCTTGGCTCGAATTACAGGCAAGTAGAAGCTCAAACTTTTCAGTAAGCAAAGAATGAGCTGCAGTATTTGGATCGAATTTTGCTGTTTTGTTTGTTTAAAATTCGTTTAGCAAATATCGTGCAAGTCGGCTTCTGAGGACGTCGCGAGTTGCACCTCTCCCAGGCCCCCCAACTCCAAGACTCAGAAAAGCTTGAGGAAAGCTTGACCTAAACCAAGGATTGTGGCTAAGTTACTCCTACCCAATCCGGCCTTCACCTTCCGCAAAGAGTCGCCGTACGTGGTAAATCCTTCCAATCCCGGCCACGCCGCATGCGCCTCCAGCATTATGGGGAAGATCCAGCCGCAGAGATAAAGTGGAATTGCTACGCGCGTCGCAAGGCGTGGGGGCGCYTGAGAATAGCTGTCATACAAATGCGCGGATGCGTATGAGACTTGCTGAATTGGGGGTTGTTTGTTGTTGCGAGGGAGTGATTAGGGTTGTGGGGATGGGTGAGAGGACCTATAGAAGACCCGTCGAAACCCCGTAGAAGGAAGATCGTGATCCACTCTTGGGGAGTTGTCAAGTGCGCGCATGCTGGATCCAGGATATTAAGCGCTGTCTTGCTCGCTGATAAGGAAGAAAGAATTGAGGTTAATTTGCGCGCGCTTATCTGAAGGTGACTGTGTTGAGCTTCTCAGCAAAATCACCTGCTCAGCAATCCGATACTGGCGTCGAACCTTATCAATCTGCTTTGTAGAAGTCTATTTGCAATTCGAGCTTGGAGAACGTGGTATTAGATCCAGAGCAAACCTGGTAAGTTGTCCGAATTGCCACAAGATATTGGTCCTAGTGTTTATCGCATCCTTCTTGGGGGACGGAGATGGCGGATGAGAACKCAAGATTTGCGGGTATGGGGTGAGGCAAATATTAGCACCTTCAGCTTTCTCCAACGGAGGGATCCTGCTGTTATTGAGCCGGTACGGGGACGCGCACGCATTGAGCACCTTGAATTTCTTTAACCCAAAGAYCCCGCCGTCCTGGAGCCGATTTCTTGCCTCCGTCGTCGTGCTCCACGGCAAGTTCCCCTTCCTTGCAACCACCTTCCCCATCTCTGCCACTGCCAAGTCTCTCCCCTGTATCATCCTCTCTTGACGAAAAAGTCTCGACGACAAATCCTGAAGAAAAAGAAGGATGCTTTCTGCGTATGCCCGGAGAGCTCGGATTCCGCTCTCCRCCCGGGCACGAAGGTAGTAAGTAGTAGTATGCTGAAGGCACCCGGACGTGAAGTTCTCAACACTGCGCCTGGGCTCGGTTCCCCTTCTCTCGCAAATGCCCATCGCTTGCGATTGAACATATTCAGAAGTCAGGTAGATTTGCACTTGCAGAGCCGCTCCTCACTCCAAAGCAAGCCCACCCAAGCACCACGATGCTACGGGCTAAAGGGTAAAAAAGTATTATCAATTGAAAAAGAGTACGTATCCTGGGTATCACTATCTCGCCAATGTTCAAACTTCTACTTTTCCTCCCTACAACCAAAACAACCACCTCGCACCCCCCACCACCCCCCTCCCCACCCCCATCACCACGCGCGCCAGCACGACCATCGCCCACACATACCACATAACGCCGACCAGCGCCCACTCCACTAACACCCACCCGCCGCGTCTCGCCCACCTGAACCGTCTCCTCCTTCTCCGCGCCATCGTCTCGATCTTATCTGTCACCGTCTTCACCTTCAGCGTCTGGTTTGTTACYAGGTCTTTGCTCACTTCGTCTGCTTCGTCTCCCGCGCGGCGGCTCGTGAGGCTCAGGTTGTCGGAGAGTTTGGATTTCAGGGTATCGAGGTCGCGGAGAAGTGAAGTGACGGTGGAATTGATGAATGTGTCGGCCGATTGCTGCCATATGCGCGAGGAGACCTGGATGTCGTTCGATAGGATCCTGGCAGCGAGGATATGCTCCTGGCTTTTCGGGACAGGCTTGACATCTTCTCTCGCGAGCTCTGCGACTTCCGCGTACAGCGGCTCATCCGTATTCCGCAGATCTTTGAGCTCCGCAGCGCGCCGCGAGATTTCTGCCGCTTTGATGCCGGTGGAGAGAAGCAGGGCTTTGACGCGCGCGATCTCGCGCTTGGTCATGGGCCCGCGGTGCAAAGAGACGCCGCGGTCGGAGATGGACCATTGGCGCGGGCGGTCGAGGAGCTGATTAGGGTCGTGCGAAGTTTCGAGGTTGGAGAGGCCGGTGATGGGGAGTGCGTTGCGGCGCTTGCCGGGGAGGCCGAGGATGGCGTTCAGGCGCGCGTCGGCGCCTTGGACGCCGGGCGCGAAGCTGTCGCGGTGGGAGTCGTAGTCTGAGATGGAGGAGTCGCGTGTGCGGGTGCGGCGCATGGAGACRCTGCCGTTGGGGGAAGAGTTGGGCGAGGCGTTGTGGATGTCGATTCGCGGGGTGGGTTCCAGGAGTCGGGCACGAGAGGTCTTTCGACGTTCTTCTCTTGCGTCACGCTCCGTGTCCAGTGTGACTCGCTCGGATTGAGCTTGAGCTCCAATAGGTCTACCGCGATTCTCGAATGGCGACGTGAAGGTAGGCATCTCGTCCAAGTAAGATGGCTTCTCTTGTCCCGCAAGTACCACATCATCGTTCTCTTCCTCAATACCGGCGGAACTCTCACGAGATGCCTGCTCCTTCTTGGTTTGTGCCACCTTAACATCTTCAGCATCTGACTCATCAGTTGAAAACCCCGAAGTTGTTCCTGATCCGAGTGGATGCTCTTTGGCCTTCCACAGGAAGTCGCTGACTCTTGTGACTGGGTTGCGTGGGTTTTTGAACAGCCCGCGAATTCCCGACTCTTCCGTCTTGTTTCTGCGCATACTGCCTGTTTTCCGAATAGGCTTTTGACTCTCATCGGTGCGTCTAGATAAGATCTTTTTAACGGGACTTGCAGATCGGGTTCGTTTCTCTGCCGTGCTAGGATTTTCGGGCGTGTGCTCCTTAGATGCACTCGCTGGCTCTGGTGTGTCCTCGACYCGGACACGACTGCGGCTTCGAGACCGACTGTGGTCACGGAAGGGTCTGATCTTGTTCTTGACTCTATCTAAAGGCGTCCTTCCTGGAGAGGCGTTCCGGCCTCGTGGAGATGACAAGTCCATAGCTATACTAGGAACAAATRCATTTGCCAACTTAGTAGCTTTTGTCTCGGGTGAGTTGGGTGCCGTTGAATCTAGATCTTCAAGCGATCGTCTAGGATTGTARCCAGGTACCTCGAGACTCGCACGGCCTGAGGAGACATGCCCATTTCTTAGGGAGTCTCTCTTTGACCGCGCCTGGTTATTCACCACAGATCCAGATCGGCTATGCGGAGTAGACTTGAGTTTGCCAGCCTCTAGAATATACTGGGGAGCGGCTTTCGATGAATCCAAYGATGCATTAGTCCGTTCGGTGCCAACATCTTTTGGTCGAGCAGATGCATCTTCTTTGGCCTCCCTCGCAAGCATTTCCTCCATCTGCTTGGCGAGAATATCTTTACCTTGGTCACTACTGTCCGCCGTTCTACTTCGTCTTCGTCTCCGGCGAGGAGCATCGCTATCCGAGGAATCTGAGTCAGACCTTGTGAAAGTATGTACTAATTGGCGGCGGTCATGTGTTGACCCATTATGGCCATGGTGGATCCGCGTTGCATCGCGTACACCTCGTAATTTTTGCTTCGCTTTGTTGGTAGCCGCATCCAGATAATTATCTGAATCATCCTTGACGGATTTGAATTTGGGTAATTGAGTGTCGATTCGAAGATCTACAGCTGAGGGACCTCTTTTCATTGGAGGCGCTGTGGAAGGGGGCGGCTGAAGCTGTGGCTCTTCGCTCCTGCGAGACATAGGCCTTCTAAGCTCTGTACTCTTTGGGAAGACGACTCTACCCTCGCGATCCTCGATCAACTTCTTGTTGTCCTCTTGTTCCAGCCAAAAGACGTCTGCAATCATATCTGCCGGATTCGTGACCCAATCTATTCTTGGGCGCTTGACTTTTGCTGGTGCATGGTGCCCTTTACTCGTGCTGTTATGAGGCGAGCTTTGTGGTGAAGCTGCAACATCTGCTGCTTTCGAGAAAGAGGGCATACATAGACAATCTGCAGCTTTATATTCGCCGGATGATGCTTCTTCCGCGACACGGTCGACCCAAGATGCCACCTTTTCAAGGTCTCCAAAGCCCTGTGCCTCTCCATCAATAGCTTTTGAATTCCGAGCTCGTACTTTCCGGTTCCTTATATATTGTAGTGGGTTGTATTGTCTCCCCAAAGGCCGAGGAGGCCCAGTCTCGGAGACAGAACGAGATGGTGGAGCAGAGGACGTTGGTGAACTGGGARCCGTACCAGAATCACTGGTCTCTCGATGAAATTGTGGTTTTAAGGGGGGAACATATTGTAGAAGCCGACGATACTGGGCCATGAGTTCAATCGCATTCTTGGCCTTCTCTGCCCTTGCTAGTGTAGAGGCTGAAAATGTATACTGGTATTCTCCTTCTTGAGCTGATTCAAATGGTGCTTGTAGAGGACTCTGAAATTTCTGACTAGATGCAGCACGAGGTGATGYTGTCATGGCCCGCTCTCCACGGTCTGGCTTCGGAGATCCATTCCTAGACAGCCGCCTCTGCTGCTGTAAATGTTGCCGTAGAGCGCCGCCCGCGAAGCTCTCTCCAAATCCTGAAGAAAGTGGCGGTAAAGGAGTCGAGATATTCCGCCTAGCAGCATTCCGCCTGCTCTCACTAAGATTCAGTGCCAGGTTCACTATCTGCGTAGAATCGACATCCAGTCCTCCCGCAGGGGCTTCCTTTGGCTGTGAAGTGTTCGGCACCTCATCTTTCTTGTCTGCTGTCGAGTCTCCGCCCAAATCCCGCGCATGCCCAGGCGTGGTGACATTGGCAGCCAGTGGGCTGCTGCCAACCGTAGTGCCTACGTTCGACCGCCTTTTCGCATGCCTCTTCTCAGGGCTTCTCAATGCTCCCTTGCCTTTATGATCGTGTGTCGATGCTCGCGGCTCTGGCATCGAGGCCCGTTTCGAGGAGTTGTCTGCCGGCGCCGTGAAGGAGTTTCCAAGCAGGAATCCACCGCTATGCCCTGTGCGATGGCTTCTATGAGTGCTCTGCCTTGGCTTCGTCACCTCCAAGCTTCCCCCTCTCGCTGACTCTCCGTCCTCAGTCATGCGACTATTCCTCTTACTCGCTGCATCGCTCGATTCCCCGACTTCGTCGCTGTTTCGGTGCGTGGAACTGGACCAGGTGCTGGAGGTTGTGCAACGCTCGAGATTGGAGTTGCGAGCTGCCATGGCAGCTCATTCAAGCGGTCTGCTCTATGCCTCGAGCTTCGAGGAGATTAATTTATGATCTCCATTATTGTACAAAAGGGAAAAGATCGAAGTGTCGTCGGGACTGTGAAGCGTGAGTGCTGGATGCTTTGTTGTCGGCGAGTTATTTTCACATGCTTGCGTAACGCCAGCCAAAGATTTCTAGGCCAGCGCTGTCAASCTTCCATGCCTTGCTCGAAACGCTGCGGATCCCTTGGCCGAGCCGGGGCAAGCGCTGTCAGCGACTGCCGAATTAGGGGTCTCCACGCGGTACATCGTTACATGTCAGATTTCTAAAACCTTATTACTTGATGAGATTTTAGACTTCTATTGATCTTAATCACACAAGACCATGCCTAGAGTATATAACTCCATCTATGATAATTTTCCATCCATAACGCCAAGCTTTGCAATCCCTCAAGCCCTAGATACTCCCTTCCCAGACTTCTCGATCTTTCTCCTCTTCGCGCGCAGACGCTCCGCCTCCTGATCCTGCTGCTTATTGCTGTACTTCATCTTCTCCAAAAGCTTCCGCTTCTTGCGACTCATCATCATCTTCGCCCGCTCCAGCTCCTCCTCTTCTTCCTTCACCCTCTTCGCCGCCTTTTTCCTGGCATCCGCCTTGGCTTTCGCTCTCGGGTCGACTTGCTTTTCTTCTAATGCTTCGCCCTTTAGCTCGGCTTCCATCTCGCGCTGTCTCTGCAGTGCTGATGATGTAACTTCGTCTTCTTCCTCCTCCTCCTCGGCGTCTGAGAAGCCGCCAAATTCTTCGTCGTCGAGGTTAGCTTCTTCGGAGCTGTCGTCTTCCGAACCAGCGACGTCCATACTTTCAGCTGTGGCGTCGATGTCCGTTCCGGTAAGARGTTTTGGCTCTTGGACTGCGAGATCATCGTCCGAAACGTCTTCTTCATCACTGTCGGCTTCTAGTTCTTCGTCCTCGCGCTCTTGCTCGTTAAGCGGTGCGCTGGGATCGTATTGGCCACGGACCTTCTTGACGAATGGACTGAGATGAGGCGGTAATTGCGCCCCAGGGGCGTAGAGATCGGGTCTCTTCAGCTCCTCGTCATTGACACTATCCCAGATCCATTGTGGCTGGATATAGGTTCGTCCAGGTACTCTGTATCCCGGCCGTAACTTCTGTGCTGTCTGGTTATCTTCTGTCTGCGTCTCGGCCTCAGCATCGACTTGAATTGGAGGACGGTCAATAACTTGGTGAGTAATTGATGGATCCAATTCGTTGTGTGTGAACGCTCCATCGCCGAGGACTGTATCCCATCCTATTCGCTTGCAGCCAAATGCTTTCAGAATAAATTCGATGGGTTGCCGGGGCGTTTCTCGAGAAAGGAAGAAGGTGRAATTTGAGAATAAGGTGGAGGGATCAGTCGCAGAATATGAGGGCTGCAAGAGAATATCTCCACCAGGAGCCGCAGGTTCAAACTTATCGATCGTGTCCGTAGGTTGCTCCTCCTCGTCTTCCTCCGCCGGCAAAGTCTGACTCGTGGGTGGTTCCTGATCCACTGCTTTCTCTGGCTGATTAAGCTGCGACATGAGCCTGTCGATCTCAGCCTGAAGCTTTGGATCTGTCTTTGGCTTCTCCCCGTTGGTGATCTGTTTTGGCTGCTCAATCGCACCCACACCATTTGTCTCCAACGAGAATGCACCCAATTCTGCACCCAGATCGTCTCTTGTCTTATCGAACTTCGGAGGATACACCAAACCAACAGACGTATAGAGCCTGAAATTCACAAACCCCAAAAGCGTCTGATAAAACTCCACAAATGTTCCCATAATCCTAAAATCCACATCCCCCGTAACCCTCTGGTTGAACCGATACGGCACTAACCACAGAATATCCTGCCCCTGAATCGTAGCCTGGTAGTAAATACCCTTGATACTCAGAAAGCTCTTTCTCAGACTGTGCGACACAATCAAGTAATGCTCGAACTCCAAGCACAGCCTCTCACACCGCGCAATCATCTTCGCAGGCACCGTATCCGTCGACGGCAGATGCGCAAAGAGGAAAAGCATAGATAGACAGTCGTCCAGATCCCGCAGCGCATCCACGAACGTAGGATACCGCTCGCGGATAACATGATCAAGCGTATACTTCRTCTTCCCCGTCTTCTCCGGCCGCGAAGCATTCCGCTCTAGCCTCTGCGCATCGCCATTATCGCCCCGTCCCAGCGCCTTCGAGATCTTCTTCTCGAGCGCCTTCTGCTCTCTGAACTTCGCCAGCAAGGGCTCATGCAGCAAGTACTGAATGTCTTTCGTGTAGTAGAAGGTTGTCGAGTGGCTGGAGTTCTTGGCCGCCTTTTTCTTGTTGCGTGGTTCGCGCGGGTAGATGCCTTTCCAGATGCAGAGTTTGCGGAAGTCGGGGAGGGAGATTTGCAGTTTTCGCACTGCTTGGGTGCGGGTTATGAAGTTCTTTGCCTGGCCCGCAGTACCCTTCTTCTTTATTCGCGCCATTGCTGTGGTGTGTTATGTGGTGGTTATGAGGATTTTTGGAGGGGCTTGGATTTCGAAAATCAAGAAAAAGTTTTGGGAGCTTCCGTGGGAAGAAAATGCGATGGGTGCTGATTGGACAATGTGAGAAGGCTGTGGACCCACTCTAAGGACCCACTCTAAGGACAGCATCAGCATCGCGGCGTAGCCTTGAAGCTCTATGAAAACTCACTAAACCCTGAGAAGTATTGAGCTTCATTCTTTTGCTCAGATACATTTCTCATAATGAGTATCGACAGGAGGAAGGCCACCATTTTCGGCGCTGCAGCCGCTGTCCGCCTTCTCCTTTTCACAGCCTTCCCAGGGCTCCCGGATTTATTGACAGCACGCGTCGAGATCTCCACGCCAGTGACCAGCTTCAAAAGATGTAAGGATGCCTTCCAAAACCATGTTTTACAGCTAATTGAAAACAGTACAAGAAGGACTGTTTCTCTACAACCATAATGTCTCTCCTTACGACGGCGGCGTCTACCACCAAGCTCCTATCCTCCTCCCCCTATTCTCTCTCCTCCCAAGCTCGGCCGCATACCCCGCCTTYACATACCTTTTATACATACTGGTGGACCTTATGAGCGCAAATGCCTTGATGAAGATAGCAGAATCAGGAGAAGCTGGGTCCTCAAAGCTATACACATCTCTACGGAAAGACAAGAAATGGAGCAGCTATGCCATAGCAGCAGCGTAAGCCACCCACCTCCTCTCAAAACACCCACATGAATCATTCTAATACTATCTAGCTTCCTCTTCAACCCCTTCACAATAGCAACCTGCATCGGCCGCCCCACCTCCATCTTCACAACTACCGCCATCATTCTCTCAATCTCAAAAGCCGTCTCCGGGCTAACGTTCACATCCATGTTCGCGCTCTCCATCGCCTCCTATCTCTCCCTATATCCCATCCTTCTCTTTCCGCCTCTCATCCTCCTGTGCTACGACCGGCGGCGTCCGTCTTCCAAAGACGATTCCACCTCGTCGCCCTTCGCCTTCGTCTCCGGCAACATCCTCGTCTTTGCCGGATTCCTGTACGCGCTCCTCCAGATGTCGGCTTTCATAACCGGGTCTTGGGATTTTCTCGAGAGCACGTATGGTGTGCAGTTGTTGCTCCCGGATCTGACGCCGAATGTGGGGCTGTGGTGGTATTTCTTTATAGAGATGTTTGATTCGTTCCGGAATTTCTTCTTGGGAGTTTTCTGGATCCATCTCTCCTCCTACGTCGGGGGTCTTACCATCCGGCTGCGCCGGCAACCGCTGTTTGTGCTCACGACGCTCCTTGGGATTTTCGCGATCTTCAAGCCGTATCCTTCTATTTCCGATACATCGCTCTTCCTCGCCTTACTCCCATTATACCGGCACGTGTTTCCCTTGATGCGGTACTCGTTCCTAGCAAGTAGTACTGTGCTGTACGCGAGTCTGTTAGGACCTGCGTTCTATTACCTGTGGATATATGCAGGCAGCGGGAACGCAAATTTCTTCTACGCAATTACGCTGGTGTGGAGCCTGGGGCTAAGTCTGCTGGTGGCGGATGCGCTGTTTGCGGTGCTGAGGGATGAGCTGGAGGTCGAGAGGCCGGAGATGAAGGGGAAGGAAGTAAGGCAGATATAAGGATGCTACGGGAAGGTCAGATACTTAAAAAAAATCWTACCATTACTTAAGGTCGGGTGCCGAGATGTGAAGACAAAGGAAAATATATTGCGTAGTTACGTATAGTGGTGGTATCCTAAACTCCTACAAAAGAAAATGGTATCCAGCTAACGAGTGCTCATAGATAAGATCTCCATATACATCTATCTCTGATCGAGTCAAATCAGATCAGATCATCTCATCCCCATGCTCGTCTCTCGGGTTGCCATACAAGTCCATAATCTCATCCACCACCGACAAACCCGCCTCATCACTCATCCCCGTCAGCGCCTCATGCATCTGTACCTGATTCTTCTCCTCCTCCTCCAACGACAAACTCGTCTCATCGCTCGTCCCCGTCAGCGGCCTCTCCACCGGCTCATGCAAGTACACCCGATGCTTCTCTTCTTTCTTCTCCCAAATCCCCATCAAGCCCCCACATCCAGTCCTCTTCCTCTCCACTCTCTCCTCATCATGCCTGCTCCTCTTATTCTCCTTCTGCGCCTTCCTCAGTCGCCGCCTCCCCGCATCCAGCTCCTTCCTCTGCTCCTTCAGCCACCTGTCTTCCTCTGCCTCCCTCTCTCTTTGCTCTTTCCTGTGTTTAGCAATGGCCTGCTTGTTCTTCTCATCCATTTCTTTGATTTCTTTGACGCACTCGTTCTTCTCCCGAGTTTCTGTGGTCTGCTTCTTCGAGAAGCAGTTGCAGACGCGCCGGAAAATGGACACGTTGTGTGACGGCATGAAGGATTGTGGTTCTAGTTGTTCTTGTCCTTCTCGGTTGCCATTGACTCGTGTTAGGGGCGGGAGCTCTGCGTATGCGCGCGAGCTGGCGGAGCGGCTTTCTGGTGGTGTGACGGGGTTCGCTGGGAGCGCGTGGGAGACGGCGGGGGATGGGAGCGCGAGGTAGGAGAATCTGGGGTCTGGGAGCCCCGCGAAGTCTGGATCTGGGTGGTCATGTTTGTCTTGGTCGTAGTCTGAGCACTCGAGGTCGGTTTCGGAGGCGATGGGGTCAAGACGTGTGTTCGGGATTTCTAGGAAGTCGGTTGGTGAAAGGTCCATGGAGCCACCTGAATACGATCTTGCACTCCTGCCGCTGCCGCGAGCGGCGACGGAGCCCATGAGGAGGTCGGGCTCGGAGTAGATGCTGGAGCTACGGGAGGAGCGGACGGGGCGAATGGGGTCCCATTGTTGTCGCTGCGCTGCTGAGGCGTCGATGCTGTTGTTGCGGGGGACGGTACTGGCTGTGGTGCGGCGAGACATGCTGGGAGGGAGGGAGCCGATGCTGCCGTTAGCTCTGCTGCCGGCTGAGCTTGCGCTGGCGAGGGTGGGAATGCTGCCATTGCGGTCTTTGCTGATACTCTCCCACCACGCTGCCTGTTGGCTCCCTTGKCGGGATCGCACATCGATCCCGGAGTCTTGTCTAGCTGGCATGTTCTCGCGCCTGGAGACGTGATCGTGAGGAAGCTGGATTTGCGTGGAGTCTATGGAGCTATGGCGACGTCTGGGGCCAGCAGGACGACTGGTAGAACGGGTAGGTATGGCAGGTTTGGGTGGAGAGTCTGAGCGTGGAGGGCTCGGTGCTTGACGGGGACGAGGTGGGYATGAGTGATTCATGCTCAGGTATCCTTGTGTGGGAGTTATGGATCCGCTGGGAGGGTAGGTGAAGACAGCGTCAGGGGGAAACTCCTCGTAGCGAGTTGCTTTGAAGCCGTCCATTTTGGCCCAGGGGCTGGGAATCTTTGCGGGAAGAAACAAGTAGAAGACGGGAACCGGGGGATTTCTACTCTCTGTGTGCGCCAGCGGACGGCTACACTGAGTCCCGGTAGCTTCACACTATCATGAAATCGTTGCATCATGGGAAATTGGAGTTTGGTTCAAAAGTCTGGATTGCATACGTCGATAAATACAAAAGTGTGGGGTGAGCTGGTGTCTTTCTGGCTAGAACCCGCGTGCTAAAGGAGGCCGGTCTGCGTCCAACGGCTGTCATTGCTTCAGCCCTACCACACTTCTATACTTATGATCTCAAAACTACCTCAAACTTCTCACTGACCCCTCACTCTCTCTAAAACTAAACATTCCGACGTCCGACCCTTCTCCAGCYCCACGTGATCYTCCCTTTCCCTATGMCTCCTAATGCAGCCTAGCCTGGAAGCTAAAAGCGGTGAAGCACGGCAGAATACCGCAATCCMAAATGTTTCCATCCCARCCCCACGTTGAAACCCCTCCAAAGYAATAAAATGCCTCCACAATARCACCATGTCCAGCCCCTCCGGCTCGCAATACTCTACCTCCCAAGACTCCYCAACCACGCGCCCAAACCGCTGGACTGGCGACCCCGCAACATGGAAGAATATCACGGCGCAAGAACGCGGGCTCGCTGCCTCGCTCGACGCGTTAAGGGATAGGGATCTGGGCGTGCATTTGTATAATGCGCATGCGTTGAAAAAACGAGCTGCTGGAGGTGTAGGGGTAGTGAGTTTGTTTTCTAGGGTTTGATTTTGGAGGCAAGGGCTAATTGGATTGGGGTTAGAAGCCAGAAGATGAGGATGTAGATGAGCCGTTCGTGCCCCCGAAGAGTTGGACTGCGTGGCCGTTGCCGCCGGGYCAGGTGCCGAGAGAGGGAGAGACGGTTGGGGAAGATGATCCGGACGAGGAGTTTACGTTTAAGAGACGGGAGAGGGAGAGGCCGAGYAAGACGTTGGAGGATATATTGTTGGGCCTTTCGTTGAAGAGCGCGAAGGAGAGGTTCGAGGGGAGGGATTGGGCGAGTGAGGAAGGCGGTGTGGAGACTGGTGGTGGTGATGAAGGTCTTATCGAAGTTCCTGAGGCTAATGATAGTGACGAGGATCCAGTCGTTATAAAACAACAATCAGAACCTCCTCCAGATCAGGAATTCTTACAGCCTGTGGTATCAGCAGACGATGAGCGGTCTAGAGAGATTCTACAACCAACAATCAGGCATACRCTCTCTAAGCTGGACGATGTTCTTATGGCTTTGCACCACGCGAGGAAGACTTGCCAGCGGTACTCATCGCAATCGGCTGCGAACACTGAGGATGAAAGGCAATCAGGCGAAGAGGATACAGACGAGGATCACCCAAAGAGACTTCGCGGTAGACCCCGAAATTTCGAAAACTTAGCTCGTCGGTCAAAAGCAGAGAGTATTCCTCCCAACCAAGTGACCCCAAACGCCGAGATACTACGAGCCAAGAAACCTGGCAGGGGACGCAAACCAAAGCAATACCCACGTCTGGAAGGCGAAACCGATCAGGAGTATCTAACTCGAATCGCACGAATACAAAAGAAGCCGCTCCCCGTCTTCGCGCCTCCCCGAGTAGCACCAGTGACACCGCCGAAACTACCGAAAAAGCCGACCTCACCGCGAAAGAGATTACCACCAGAGGAGGCAGCTCTGAAGCAGCAAAAGACACTTGGGCTCCGAGACTGGAGCGAGGTTCTAGGGTCAGCTGCTCTAGTTGGATTTCCACCTGATGTGATAGCCCGAGCTACTCAGCGGTGTGCGAACCTTTTTGGCAAGAGCATGACTATGCGTACTATGATCGAGACTCCATTCGGCGCTGAAAATGCTGATACTCGAAATACCTACCAACCAGAACCCATCCCCGACCTCGCATCAGAACCCTCAAGCTCYGAATCCGAAAGCCAAGAATCCTCCCAATCCGACCATAAACACCCCCAAACCGCAGCCCATACTCCCACCACCTCAACCTCATTCTGCCCCATCGCGTCCTGTCCCCGCCAAAYCCGCGGCTTCACCAACATCCAGCGCATGCGCGACCACCTCAAAAACATGCACAAGATGACGAAAGAAGAGATTGCTGAGTTTGAGGTCCCAAGCGATGAGGAGATGGATGGTGCGGTGCATGTGGATGGGTTTTTGAGGCCGGAGAAGAGAGCGTATAGGGGAAGGGATAGGGGGGAGAGGAARAAAAAGAGGAAGGAGAGGGAGATGGAGGGGGATGAGAGTTCAAGTGAGGAGGATATGGAGAAGTTGGTGGGGAGAAGGGAGAGGGCCAAGGAGGAGGGTGGTTGGGGGAGTGTGTTTGAGGGGGAGTGAGTATTGGAATAGGATATCAGTCGTAAGCGTAGTCCCTTACCCTAATGCTGTTCTTGCGGCTCACGTCGCATGATTCCTGATTCCTTTTACCTGGCCTTGGTCTTCTATCTTATCTTCCGAGGCTGAACTCAGCAGTACTGCGATTCTGAATCCAAGTCTCCGCTTTCCAAAATCCGGCCCAATGTGCTCATTTCGCTCCCCTTGTTTCTGCAACTTCTTATTCTGACTTTGACACTACTACAATCGTTCTTGCACTCGCCTTCATGTACTTCGGCAGTCGCTGTGAATTCACATTGCGACCCTAGATTCACCCAGTCACCTACTGTGAGCTCGTCAAGTAACCTCCACTACTTTCCCTTTCAATGATCAAGCACGCCACGCCACTTTCAACTTTTTGACAACRACATTGAGAAGCTGAGCTTTCTCCAACACTAGCAAAAAGCTTTCAGCCCTCAGCATGGCTTCCTCAACATCTACAGATAGCTTGTCCCGAGTCGCAAGCTCTTCGGCATGGATCGCAACTTCCACTTCGCAAATTGAAGCTCCCGGAGCTTCATTCACTTGCTTTCCTCGGCTTCCAAAAGAGATGCAGCTCATGATCTGGTAAGTATTTGCCAAATGTTTCCTAAAGAGAGCGAATGCTAAGTACTTCGGCTAGGGAAGCAGCTGTGCCAAAGACCAGGATCGTCACCCTACGCCAAACACCTGGCCCGGCTCCCAGGAACAGCAGTGTCGGAAATCTCTTTAATCGGAATATCATTTACGCAGAACTGCCTCTTCTCTATACATGCCACGATTCAAGAGCCGTCGCAATCAAGACGTGCCCGCTCTACCACTATCGCCAGCTCGGACATCCCTTCTACTTCAACCCCAGCACAGATCGTCTTCTGGTTGGAGCCGAATGCYTTCGCCAACTGRCTGCGGCGAATTCGCGCAATTTCGAGTTCAGATTCACCAATCTCTCCGGCATATCTTCATGTCTCGGTATCGTCTTTCCGTGTCGGGGGAGCTCGGAATGTAAGAGGGGCTTGAAATTGACTCGGGCCGGAAATTTTGAACGTGAAATGACGCGTCAGATTGGCCGCACTCTTGAGAGTATTCAGACCGTGAAAAGCCTCGTCCTCATTCATCCGAAGTGCTGCTTCCCTRGTACTAAAGATTATTTGCATCAGAAGCTGATCCAAGCGAAAACCACAATTGAGTCTCACGAAGTTGGTGGTTGCCCTTGGACAGTTCCGACTTTGACTGTTGAGGCTTACGATTGCTCATACGGCTATGATAAAATGGAGGATCGGCTCAGGGCTTTGATGGAGCAAGAGCCACTTGTTTATTAGGATACGAATTCCGCCATTCATGTCCAAGCGTCTTCAAAACATTCACACTAGATGTGCATTCATTTTGAAGGATTTTGGATAATTTGCAGGTACACATACGGCCGGTCTAGGATCTCGCGGAGGTCACAGTCAGAGAACCGGCATGGATACATCGAACAAGATGTGAGAAATATGCTTTTTGGGTCAGCATCCCACCAAGTGCTACGCACATAACAAAATAAGCCAATCCAAGCACGTTCCCTCTTTCCCCTCTGCCTTTTCTTCGCCGCAGTCTTCCCTTTCAGCATGCCCCCTCTTCACGGGCCGCAGTATCCTTAGTCATAGATACGTTGRTTATATTTCTCATGAATATACTTGTTTTTGCATTTATGAAGATGACGAGATTTATGTTCGGCCTTGTGTTTCTACCTCTCTTAAAGCACAAACCCTGAAAGTTGTGGCTGCACCCCTTCAAACAGAGAAATTAATATGTTGCGCAAATTCAGACCGTTCCGTGGGTGGAGTTTGGGGGTACAAGTGAGCCGCCAGGGYTATAATAGTCTTTTGCGAATTTGATCCTGTGCGACGAATTTATTGCGTCCGTGTTAGGGAAACCGTTGAAGTCTTCACATCTTTGATCTTGTGTATATTGTGACGGGGTGAATCGCTCTGCATGTGACCAAACACGTGACTGGCTTGAAACACATACATATATTGCGAATAGCTTCACTTCTTCAATAACATAGACGAGATTACACCCAACACCTAGCCCTTTGTTTGGACTTTGATTAATGCTGCCTACGTGCCAGATCTTATTAGGGGCTTGCCTCTTTCTTTTGGCCTTGCACAATATCCGCTAAGTCGATTTGTGTTCCTACTGTAGACGAAAGCATTCTGCCATATTTTCAATTTTATTCTTCTTCACAACCAATTTGCTCAGTCTGCGCTCTGAGAGTTCGGCTACGATTCTTAACCAAGTCACAACGTCCTCACATCATCGCCTCATGCCCAACCACAAGCTGTTCCAGCCTTTCAGAAAGAGTAGATCTATGAAAATTAGCTTACATCTTATCCAAAACATTTCGGAGTCGCGAGGAAAGAAAACTCACACCATCTGCTTGTCCATTGGTTAAGGTCAAAGGGGCGAAACCGCAAGCCGTAGGATCATACGCATGCACAGCCGACGATCCGAAACCAAAAGGCCCGAGATTAGCATACGTTTGCAGCAACTAGCCACACGCTGCGTGCCAATACGGATAGAATAACATATGGTCTGTCGATCCCGGCAGCGGCGTGAAGGTCTTTCGCTTGCGTCTTGGTGGTGGTATCTGTCCACGTCTGCTGGGCCTCCAGCTTGACCGTGAGTTTTATCCATGCATGGCCAGATTCGCATTTCCGGCACCATCAAGACCAAACTTAACCGGGAAGGCGGAAGTCGAT
>QYSG01012001.1:0-140198 GCA_003988875.1 Lachnum nothofagi
CCTCCACCTCCACCACCACCGCCATCAACAGGCCGTCCATCTCGCTGTCCCACCCACGCAGCCCGCGCCAGCCCGCGCGACCGTGAATGGCTCAACTCTCCCCAGCACCMCCAGCCCGTATCCGCCGTTCTACGATTGCTCCCCCCATTGCMCCCATTGCACCCATTGCACCTATTGCACCCATCGACGGCATCGGCGTTTCTGGGCGGCTCGGCTTGAACCCTACAGTAGCATCCCGGGMCTCGTCCCCGTTCGCGTGTGGAGACGMCGCCGCTGCACTGGGCACTGGGCACTGGGTAGGCGACTGCCCCGGCGCTGCGCGAATAGAGTTCAACGCTTTTCACCACCTCACCTTCCCCTCCCTTCCCYTTTCAGGCCAAACAACCTAAAAGAGAAGAAGGCCCACGATGTCGTCCTCCGACCGCCCGCCCAATATTCCTGCGCCCACGTCTGCTACGTCGCAGGAAACAGCTGAACCCGCGGACACGACAGCGGCTGCCGGCAGCAGTAGTAACCACMACCAAACCGGCTCGACGACCTCTGGTAAACTCGTGCGCGACTCTTCGACGTCCTCAGTACCTACGACARCAAAGAAATTCCAGCCCAGGCGAAACCCCACTCCGTCGACGTCAGCTGCGAACAGCCCATTACCCTCAAGAGAATCCTCTCCTGTCCGACCCTCGGTTAACAAATCGAATTCCTCAACGGCAGTCCGGGCTACAGGCGCCGGCCGTTCAAGAAAGAACAGCTTACAAGACCCAAGTCCCTCACGCTCATCCAGCACTCACACGAACCCACCATCTGCGGCCGCAACTCAAAGAGCCCTTTCTGCTGCGTCTATACCCAGTCTACATCCTGGAAGTTCTGAATCTACAATACGGGCTCCAATTCCTCAGAAGCCCTCTGTTATATCCGACCCTAAGGAGGCTCCTCGCTGGCCTGTATCCCCAAGACTTCGATCACCGCCCATAACGCCGTCCATTACCTCGCCCCGCAAGACTGAATCTGAAAGACCTTTGATCAATGTTCAACGAACGCCACAGGCTTCAGAGCAGCAAGACGGAAAGCAAGGGCAGGCGGACATTGATCCAGAAGACCTGTCATTACAGCCGGGTATGAGAACGCCAGCGAGGGGGGCCAGCGGGGCTAGTTCTACATTGGAGACGGTGCAGGAGATCAGTCAACCAAGCACCCCGGCCAGGAGTTATGATGGCTCTCAGGAGAAGCTGGGGGATGCTCCATCTGAAGATGGGTCAAGCGTTTCTACCATCAAGGCCAGACCCAGCGCTCTTTCAACCCACGATAGCGGAAGCGATAGTKGTGGCAAGGGCGAAATCAAGATGAGGAGCAACCCCGCACCTCCAGTAATAGCAGCACGACCCAGTGGTCCTACCACAAAACCATTTGCAAGCGCTGGCGCTGGCAGGGGAAAGCCATCCGGGGAGATGGGAACTAAGAGTATGACTGTGGAAGCAGAGACAGTCAGTTCAGTACCGCAAGTCAACCTTGGCGGCCCAGCAGGTAATGGTACGATTCGCGCCAAGCCAAGCTCGGAAACAATACGACCAAAGAAGGATAAGAAGAAAACTGGCCGAAAGACACCTTCAATAACTTCGAATACGGGTGAGCTCCCAAATTTGTCAAAGCCCCGACATCATCATCATCATCATGTTACAAGAAACGTTTCAGTTCCTGCTGCTTCTCGGTCACCTGAGGTGTTATACGGTCAAGGCTCGTATTCATCATCAAGAGTGAGCAGTGGTGCAGCAAGTCCTGAGCGTCAATTCCATGATGGTGGTCGATGCGTCTTAGAGGCGTCTCGAAGACCAAGTCTAGTCAGCATTCGCACTGTAAGTTCTTTGCTAATCAGAAATCGCTCAGCATCTTCAAAAGCAGATATCTTCGAAGCGAAAGTCGCTAGCGCCGTCGACGAAGCAAATTCCTCAGATTCGGAGGAGACTTTCGTTTATGAATCGAATCCACCAGACGTGAGCGATCAACAACGACGCTACCACTCTCGAACGCCTAGCGCCACTTCAATGGCGAGTCAAATTGATCAAAGGAAAGGGCCACGGTCAGCCATCGATGGCACCCATAGCGTGGCTATGAAGAAGAGCATGAAATTCGCGCAGTCATCTTATAATAGCACTGGTCCAGAGACCACCACTGGTGAAGATGATGGTAAAGGTACAGCACGGAGTAATATGGGAACAGGTAGAGGAACAGCACATCACCATCACATCGGCCGATGGGGCCGAAACCATGGAAACGGCCATGCATCTCTTTTTGATAACGAATCTCCTTTTCCAAATGCAACGAAATCAAAATTCTCAGGAACCAGACAGTCATCACGGCCTACGAGCCCTAGATTGTCGCATAGCAGACTGGCTGGTAATGGGAAGAAGTCTCCACCAAACTTCTCTGGATACGACTTGGATGATGGAGCAGATGATGAGCGTACACCATTGATATCGACGGTTCGTACGCCTAGATCTGGACGAAACCGGCGACACAATGGATCTTCGCTCCGCCAACTTGAACATCAGGCTTCAAGACAGAATAAATCGTTCTTTTCCCGATTCGCGGGCTGCCTAATTCTCACGCTCATGATCATCTTGGTTCTCTCGGGAGCTACTGCATTCATGTTTGCGACAACCCAGCCTCTTGCTGATGTCAAGGTGYTAGCACTCAAGAACGTTCTTGCAAGTGAGCAGGATGTCATTTTCGACATGCTAGTACAAGCACGGAATCCGAATATCGTTGCAGTCGTCGTCGATACATCAGATCTCGTCTGCTTTGCAAAGTCCAAGTACGCCGGTACAAATTCCGAATGGTGGGCGAAACCACCACGGAAATTCAGTCTACGATGGGGCCAGCGCAAAGGAGTCGGCGATCCCGACGATGACGACGAGCCACCTCTGGGAAAAGACCCTTCTACGAATCCCAACCTCGAAATCGGACACGTCTATGAGCTTGACAGCCCTCTAACCTTTGAAGGGTCTCCCTTCCAGCGCTCGCGCTCCCAGTCGTTCGGCCAGATCCGCATCGACAACCCCGGGAATCACACCACCCCGCGCGGAAGCGAGCGCTGGGGAAGAGTACTACAACATGAATTCGAACTCCTCGTTCGCGGGACGCTGAAGTACACTCTTCCTCTGAGCGCGAGAGTAAGGAGCATATCCGTCGAAGGCCGTGTGACCGTCAAGCCCAACGCCGCAGATCAAGAAGACCCCGACCCCGATCATGTAAAAATAATCCAGGGTCTTCCCTCGAGCGACACGACGAGCGATTAAACATCGCCCTCTCTTTTCTTTTGTCTTGTCATCCATCCATCAYTYTCCTGTACGATTGAGCAGAGCGAGCGAGCGTATGCACGAAACTGGGTTGGGCGAGGCGAAACAAGAGGCGCAACTTCATGATCACAAGACTCAATACCTTTTCCTTTCCTTTGCTYGYCTTTGATTTTTAGGATTGATTCACGGGCTTGCTTTGCAATTGTTGGTTGAACAGGGAAAGAAATCGAAAAAATGATATTTGTTGGGGATCATYAGGCGCTGCAACACTTATAGACAAGACTGTGACTGAACTGCGAAAAATGGGACTTCCCCGATGGAAGGACCTACGATACCCGGCTGGCTTTTCTTATTTCATATCTGAGATATGTTTGATGGGGGTGGTGGAAGGGGGATGATACGGGAGAAGAGGGGAGAAAATACGTGTAGATTATGAATTAGTAGGAAATATGAGTTGAGCTTGTGTATACGTTGTGTGGTGGTGAGGAGGGAGAGAGATGAAGATGAATGGACATGTAGGAGATAATACCTGAGATGGTGCATACCTACTTAATGACAAAACCAAAGCTGTGATCACACAGATATCTCAGAAAGCAGCGAGGCAATGTAATGTGAGACTGCCCTCCCAAGTTTTCAAAATCTAATCTAATCTATCCTACTGCGCCAAGGCCCCCAGCTCCAACTGGCAGCGATTCCATCGGCCCCACACGGATTCCCTTCTCCCTCATCTTCCCCGGAACCTACCTACCTCATCGCTCCTCAGCTCGGGTACGGGTACCCAGCGCTCTCGGGCTCCAAACTCAAATCCTACCACCCTAAAACCGACGCTGACCGAGTGTTTTGTCGAGGGCATGATTTCAAATTCCAAAAGCTAGATTGATGATATACTTTAGTAGTGTACTTGAGCTTTATCTTGTGCTTGGGTCGTGGTTTGGGATCCCGGCTACAAGACAGGGGGGTGCGGGGTAGATGAGGATGTGGAGTGAGCTGAAGGGGCGCGGGAGGGGCAACGGGGGGAGAGGGGCAGGGTCGTCGTGACTTAAGAGCCGCACTATTCCATCAATATCAGGGATCAGGTCGGCGACCTCATGTTCACAAATCAAGAGCACCTCGGTTTACTTCTTCATCACATCCATTAGAGGCACTACACGTGCTGACAGGCACCTCTATGTACAACATCGATGCTTCCCAGCCCCCTGATGCCTCCCATCCCATCCATCACAAGACATTCCCATACAAAGCAACCAAAATCTGGTTAAGCTATAGCAAAGCAAGAGCAAATCAATACGATGAGAATCCTTCCACTACCAATCAAGACAAACAACACTCAAACACAAAGCTTCTTTCTTTCTTTCTGGCTTTCTATCATCATAATCCCAAACAGGAACATGCAAAATGATTACTAACTACTCTTTCGGATGGGTTTGAGTATCTCTATCATAATCATTTCCTTCTCATGGACGTCGTGAATGCGTGAAAGGGTGAAAATTTTGTAAAACTGTTTTGTAGCGGGCCGTGTGTTCGAAGATTATGTAAAGTGTAGTAGCTCATGAGGCTGATATAGTATTTTCGTGGGTGTAGTCGTGGTTCGGTTCGTAGTAGAAGGTCATATGCGCCCTCCGATCCAGTGTCGAACGCCATGTATCCTGCAAACGCCAGTAACGCCAGTTCCAAATTCAAAGAGGAGTGCATCCAATCCCTCGCCAGTCCTATCCAGGAGCGAGCGAGATTGCGGCGGATGGTATGCGATTGCTTGAGCTGGGATAAAATCTCAAATGGTAGGTAGTAGCTAGACATCCATCATTTCAGCGTCGTCAGCTAGTACATCATCGGCAGGTCCCCAGTTGCCTTCGTAGACTGTCGCACCCGCACGACGTCGAGCATCGACCCACCGTAGTCCATCAGACTTAAGGATCTGGTGAACTGTAGGACGATTCTCGGGGCTTGGGAAGATCATCCAGCGAACCATGGCATCTAGAGCATGTTTATCGTACATGTCCTTCATGAATGATGGCGCTTGGTGAAGCTCGCCTCGTCGTCCAGCGCCAAATAAGTCTCCAGCGTTGTGAGACAATGATTTGCTTGACCCTCCAATGTTTCGCTTGCGGGAAGTCAAGGTTGGGGAGCCGAAATCTGTCTCGATTTCATCATCGCTGCCAAACGACTCCATGGTCATATCGCTCTCGTCGATGGGGATACCCTCTGCATCTCGCAGAATCGAGCTGGCATTGCTGAAGGTAAGACTTGGAATATCGCTCATGTCACCGGAGCGGAGGCGTTGCCAAGTAGGACCGTTGTCGGGAAGTTGGACGTTGGCAGCAATTTCAAGCATGATGAGACCCAGAGCGAAGATGTCGGCAGGTTTGTCATATTGACCCAARAGAATCTCAGGGCCAATATATTCACGATCACCCTCGCCTTCGATGCCCGGCTGGGCAGGCCATGTAGCCGCCATGCCGAAGTCGCCAATCTTGAGAACACCTTCGAAGGTGATTAAGATGTTTGCTGGTTTGAGATCCAAATGAATAAATCCTGAATCATGAATGTGCTGTAGACCCTAGAATTTATGTCAGTAGCGAGCGGTGGTTGAGATTGCAACACGCTTACCTGGCTGAGCTCAAGCATGATCTTCCAAATGCGAAAATCGTCTAATCGTCCTTTCCGACCGACCTGCGAGAGGAAAAGATCGAGACTACCCTCTTCACAGAACTCGGTTTGGATGTATAAATAGTTCTTATCCTCCCAGCTATCCATGAGATGTACGACGTGATCAGATTGTCCAAGTGCCTTGAGCACATTGACTTCCTGCAGTTTCCGTTGACGGTCCCTGATGCCTTGGTAAGGCTGTCGTGACTTTTTGACAGCAAACACCCGTTCTGGTATGGGCGTCGGAGGGGTCAGCTTTCGCAATGGTGATTCAGATGCACCAAAGTAGAACGAGTTTGTCGCATTGAGAGCAGGTGTGGTCTGGACAACGCGATAGACTTGCGAGAATTCACCAGTCCCAATCAGCTCCACCTTTTCAAACCTCGAAGATAGTGACTCGTCGATCTCCGTCCCAGTGAAATTGCTGATAGGCGTCATGCTTAATCGCCTCCCTCCGATCAGTGGGAAGTACTCTCGGCCAGTCGTTGGGGTAGCTGGAGGTGGCATGGAAGCACGATTACCAGCGGTCTGACCATCTCGATGATTTGAGATAGAAAGACCGCTAGGATCAGGTGGTAGCATGTCTGATGGTGTGCGAGGGGAGAATCTCTCGATGAAATCTATACGCTCTAATGGACTCGCTGGAGCAAGCAGATTTAATTTAGTAAAGCTCGATGATCTTGAGGGGCTTAAACAAGCTATAGTATGAGATTTCGGCATCATTGGAGTTGGGGAATGCAGGACTGGAGCTCTGAGTGAACGTGACTTGCTGAAAGACGGCATGGACATGAAGTTGTTCGGACTAAGCCTAACATGGACTGGAGTCGGAGAGTCGTTCATGTCCATTGATGCATCGCTGTCCTCTGCCTCTTGTTCGCTAGGCCCGGTAGAAAGGTTTAACTTACTGCTCATTCTCGGAAGCTTTTTCGTAAAGGCATGGCCCACTGCGGACGTAGAAGCCGCAATGCTTCGGTGGTTGCTAGGGCTTCCATTGCTTTCATGCCATGTAGAGCCAGGTGCAAGAGCCTGCTTTGTTGGAGTCGGCGGAAGGTCGAATTCGGACCCCTGGCTGTCACGCTTTGAATCTGGAGAGACGCAATCTTCCCCGTCAACGCTGAGGAAGCTGCCTCGTCGAGCTGATCCTTGTCTTCCAAAAGCGCTGCCAAACACACCTGTGCCTTTTCCAAATGTACCCTGTACAGCTTTAGGACCGTGAGGGTTGAATGGAGTGGAAGGAGTGCCGAAAGAGTGTCGAATGTGCCTCGCCTTCGCAATTGCACTACCAGGAACTGGTTGTGGGTATGTCGCAAATATATTGGCCTGCTTCTTACATGGAGTATCGGGAACGTTTCCTTTGCCACCACGAGGAGCTGGCTGCTCTTCTGGGTTTCGGTTGACTTTGGAAATGAGACCGGTTGACATGAAGGCTGCTGGTAAAGGCTTGACAGCCTTGTAGTTTTGGGGGGTTGAGAATGAACCATTATCATCTTCGCCTATTGTTCGTCCCGGGGGAAACGGTCTCAATGAGCCGGCAGGCAAAGATTTCGAGAAGTCCAGCTTCGGTCTCGGTTGCTCGCCAAAGTTCACCGGAACATGGGTGGGAGACTCGTCTACCATGCTTGAACTCGACGAAGAGGTGGTCATGGTCCGCGACAAGGGATGAGGTTGATGCGCGGGCTGGCTGATCATATGCACGGATGCATTTGGAAGAGGGGTTTGAGACGAGAATGGGCTGTCTCTAGGCATAGGAGGCATGAACTGATCCAGAGACAATCGAGGGCGATTCTTAGCTTGTGATGGTGTTGATACCTCCGGAGCAGCACTTTCTTGCTGTTGAGCTGCAAGAACTTGCGCTGCATGCCGTCGCCCCCACGAGGTCTTCTTTTCTTGTCGAGTCGGTGTTGAAGCTTCTGGGGCTGCATTTGTCTGCTGTTGAGCGGCAAGCTGTTGCGCAGCGAGGACTTGTGCAGCATGTCTCCTACCCCAGGAAGTCTTTTCTCCGTGTCGTTGCTGGAGAGTAGACTTGCGCAATGAGGAGGATCGACGGGGCATTGATGTGAAAGATGAGCCGTTATCCATTGAGAGAGATGTTGCCGATAGCTCATACTCATGATTAGAATCGTCGTGGATTTCGAACTGCGGTGAAGATGCTGGTCCGTGATCAAAGACATTGAAATCGTGGCCAAAGCTTGCTGAACCATGCAAACTTCTCCGCTTTGCGACAGGACTCCCCAAACTTGCTTGATCCAGATTCATAATCGCATCGCTACGCTTCAAAGGACTTGAGGTTGATGCGCCGGAAGGAGTGTCGCTACACCCATCTCCAAGTCTGGAAAGCGCGTGGTTCACAGGCGCACTGATATCCAGGCTGAAGGGCATCCTGGYGCTTTTCTCAAAACTCCTGCGCTCGATGGGGCTGGTGCTGGCACTATTCTCTTGTCCACTTGCAGATCCTGCTGACGAGCTTGAAGTCGCGTTTCCAGCATCTGATGTCTGGCTCAAAGCGCGCTTCATGGGGCTTCTGGGCGATGTTCGAGTACGTGATGAAGGTCGCACAGGCGTTGCTTTCGAGCGCCCCGAAGAGCGCAATGCCAATTTCGCACTTGGTGGGAACGGTACGGCCAAAGGTGACGGTGTATGTGGAGGGTTGCTGATGTTTCCGGTCGAGAGGGGAGGTTGCAAAACTGTGCGGTTGGGCGAAGGTGAGAGTGGTGACTGCGGAGACGAGCTTGGAGACTTCTTGACGAGATTGAATTTTGATGGCGATCGGGAGAGCGAGCGCCTGAGAGATCTCACTGCGGATGTGACATCCACATGGTGTACATGCGTCGGAGATGGCAAAGTGAGAGTCCCACCACCATTGTTGGAGTACGACATGATAAGTGTCTGGAATGCGGCGTCGCTCGCGTATGATACCTAAGATGAGGTGTGGAGAGAATTCACTCTCTTGAGGCGGTGCTGAGATTATCTTCCCTGAGGCATAGAGATGAAGCTGTGAAAGAGCAGACGGTCTCTAAACTCTATTCTCTTGTCGATGAGGGTGTTGAGTAGATGTAGGTCGTAGGACAATGGTCGGACGGTAAGTACAAGTAGGCTGAGTGGCGGTTCGATATGTACAGGAATTCAACTGCGGCAGGCGCGATAGTGACTCGATGGAATGCTGGGACGGAGGCTTGAAACGATCGGGGAATGCTTCGTGGGCGGAAGGGCTTCGATGAGTGGCGGTGACGCGGAAAAAGGGGCGACTGGATGATGATCTCAGGAAAGAGAGCTACTCATGACATGACAACTGATGCTTGCGGTCTCTTGCTTGCGAATCCCAGCTGCACAGCACAGCACAGCACTTCTCACACCAACCCCAATGAAACTCGTCTCTCGTCGTTGATTGCCAGTATCGAAAAGAGCGGCGGCGATGGCGGATGAGGATGTTGATGAGGTGGTGGAGAGAAGAAAGAGGAGGAGAGGAGTGGGAGGAGTGGGAGGCTTGTCTAGAGGCGGAAAATGATGGGTTGTCAACAAGATACGCGTGGGTCGTTGTTTTCGGTTAGGGTAGTCGCGTCCTGTGTTTATGTGCGGCGGGGAAAGTCGTGACGGGAGCGGCAGCCGCGATGGCAAAGAAAGTCTGGCAAGGACGAATCCCCGCTGGAACGCAGAAGTGGGAGGATATGAGGGTATCGATGCTGTAGAAGATACTTGAAGTTTCGAAACTCAAAAATTTCTCTCCGTTTTGCATGAACGGGCAGGTGACGCAGGCTGCGACTTTCTGGTAGCGCTTGTTTACTTGGAAGCGCGCCAGCCAATCATCACGCGAGGCAGCCCCTGGAGGTGCATGACATGCAGACGCAACGTCYACGCCGCCGCGCTTTTGCGGGAGGCAGCCGAGCCCAAGCTCGCCCGTCCTCCCGTTCGTCCAGGGTCCCCATTGATCTGCGTTCTGCTCTTGCCGCCGCCTGCCACGTTTCACGCCTGGCGAGTTGGTCCTCGCAGCAAAAGACCCAAAGACCCCGAGGGGCAAGAAAGGGGTCCTCTTTGGACGTGCTTTGCTGTTGTTTACTTTGGGCCCATCTCAAAACAATAACAAAAGCAAATCAACAAGTGCTCCAATTGGCAATCATGGAACCGAGGCATCTAAGATTGGTGCGACATGGGCAATGGCTCCACTCCCGGTATATTTGGTCGTGATAGCCAGGGTAGCCAATATCAGAAAAGGGGCCGTTTCATTATTGCTCACTTAGCTAACCCAACATCGCCATGTCCAATTTCCATTCTTCCAGTCTTCCAGAAGCTTTCCGCCGCCCCCAAGGGCCATTCCGAATAATCCGGTCAGCTTTTCCCAGCTCGCCAGAGGCATTATCGCCCCCCCTYCGTGATACGAATATCGATACCGGGAATCTATCGATTCTGATAGGGGCTAACCGAAATAGCAATCTCGCTATGTGCCGAGAGAATAGAAAGCTCTTCACCTCCTTTATGCGCGCTCAAGCACATTAAAAGATTTTCCGCTAGCGTGGCTAKCAGTTAACGACCTCAGCGGCACGAACCAGGAAAATGAGCAGACYCTATTCACATGGCACACTTGACCGAGATGAATCGGCTTCATGTTGGCACCATCAATAGGCGGCATTCTGCCAATGTTCACATGTGTTTGTTGTCTTACTCATGGCATGTTCGCACTCAGCTACGGAGTTTACTGGCACAAAAGCGCACTTTTCCCGGTTCCAATACAGCACATGCGCTGTACCCTCGTACCTGCCCTCATTCAGTTTCACAAGACAAGTCTCGCACGTGGCTGTTTCCCAAAACGCGTATTGCTCTGATCGGAAATCATCATAGCCGCTCAACAACTACACGTGTTGAGACACCATGTGGTCGACAGCTGCACCTTCCCCCGATCTCAAGAGCAAGTTTTCCCTGGTCACGTGTAGTGCACTTGCCTATACATCTTGCTCGAGCTCATGTCTGGGAAGGAAGAGTAAGTGGGAGGAGTCACTTGAGCAACGCTCATTTCACTGTGATTCTAACAAACTTGTCGAGTTTAGATAAATGCTTTTTTTTGCTTTCCTTAGTCAATATTGTACCACATCAAGACGCCCCTCAATGTTGATCATCGAAGCCCATCGTCCCAATTTCTTCAATTTATAATGATCACCTTCAATAAATCTCCAATAAGACCTCTTGGCAACTCAATTTTTCATCCCAATGCACACACCCCCATTTCCAACAAYCTTGAACAGATTCAGCAAAGTTGCACGGAGCTGCCACCTTCTGTGCAAATATTTCAACACAGGATATGTTCTCTGTATGCAAGTTATCTTCTCCCTACACTGTTGCTATTAATTCATCGAGCCTTGCGATGAGAACCTGAAGGTCAAAAGCTAACAGCTCTCTATACTTGAGCAGTCGTCAGTTACTCTTACAAAAAAAGCCTCACTCGCCATGCTCTATAAGGGCATACTACTCGCCCTCCGTTCCTTTCGGCTATAGAATGAGAAAGATCGGGGTATGAACACATAAAGATAGTTGTTTGAAAGCTCAGCCTAGTTCGTTCAGATTTCGTCCTCATCCCGTCCTCGATTTAGCATTGGCCTTATCTATACATGGCACTGCTCTCACGGTCAGCACTTAAGCCTTCTCTCCACATCATCTTGATTTCTAGAATATTTCGCATTATGCCTTATCCGGATTCCTGGGATCCTGGCGCTGTTTCATACTTTAGCGTTGAGGAGCAGCCGCGGACGACAGCCAAGGAAGACCGAAGTCTGTATCCTGCTTYGAAATTCTTCTATACCCTTTTATGATAGATGTGTCGTTCAATACATATTTTGATCCTGCTCTTGTAGAACTCAGCCTCATTTAAGAAAGGGGCCGTCCGGGTCAACCGAAAGAGGACAATCCGCRACGAGAGCTTCTCTATCCCACCTCATGCGCGCCGGACTTCACGTTTGAGCTATTCGTGGAAACAGAATCTCCAATGCTTACTCTCTCTGCTCTTCAATGCATCTAGCTGCTGATGGTGTGTAGACACGCCGAATCCATAGGATCCGAGACTTGCATTGCTATTGCCGTAGTGTATCGGCTCCCAATGGCAATGAACTCTARCCTCGGTATAGCAACAGTCCACTTTTTGAAAGGAACATACTCGTACTGGACACCGTGGTTTATCTTAGTGCTTTGGTCCTCGGCCTATCTCAGTTGAACAGTGCAGTATGCCGTACCCGGAAGAGAGGCGTGGCTTTGGACAGTTTCAACTCCATCCTATCAAATGGCAGTTGATAGTCGCGACACAAATGATGGAATCACCTTCCTATGAGGCATACCGATTTCTGACGTAGTTGGCAGCATCGCGCATTCCAAATCTGTGGGACCGTGGAGAACGCCTCGTTCCGTCCAGTCAGACAAGTTGAAACACCACACCCTCCTAAGTTTCCCGCCAGCTAGCACTAGGCTGGCCGAACCTACGGGCAAATAAGCTCAACGCTAGGCCTTACAGATTGCTTATGTGAAGTTTGATAGGCATGTTTTCGAGTGCTCTTTACTGTAGCTTGGGCCTGTGAGCTCTGTCTGCTCGTACAGTGACGCGAGGCTCATTCCGGACAATTTCGTGGTGGCAATAAAACAGCTTTAATTGAGTCGTGACTCTTTGGACGTAGCAGCGAGCCCGATCAAAGCGGTCAATTTCGCGGGTGGCGGGGTCGCCAGGATCGATTGCCTCGTCATAACACATACCGTGCCATCTTCCTGCGACTCCCAAGGCTACTGAGCCTCTCAGAGACTAAGAGAACCTACTCAAAATATTACCCATTCGGCCTAACTCCCCTCTCACAAAGCAGTCAACGTACCGCGCGGGCCAGTCCGGATCAGGAAACCCGCAAATAGCGGCAACCTAGTCGTGATTAAGCTTCAGCCCTGCCACCCACGTCTATCTTATTGGGTCTGCTGAACGAGTAAGTGCGGTTCTAAAAACTCCAGTAAGGATAATTGATAGGGGATATTCAAAGTTCCCCGCACGATAGAAGTTGCCGTCTTATCGTCAAGAGGGTATGAGCTATAGGATTAGAGATGTTCCAGCCACCTAGGTCCCAGGTTGGATTCTGCATTAAGGCGATTTATGAATACTCTATTCAGAGGGCTGGGTCGAGCTTACTCCTACTTGTAAGCTGCTRGAGAAAGAAGAAAAGAAGGGTGGGGGGAGATGGCAGTGAGACCAGGCTCATCCTTCAGTCAGTGGACGCTCAGAGCGGGTTTTGTAGAAGTCTTCCCAGAGTCTTATGGTGGATTCACGGAGCACTTCAACTAGAGGAAAGGCCACGATCATGTCCAGGCCTGAGCACAAACATCTGTAAGTGAATCTATCAAAAGGCGTAAAAGAATTGGTCCACGCCGACGACACTGCTAGAAAATATGTGATATCAATGGAAAAGCTATATTTAGCAGAATTTACTTTATCTATAAGGATCCACGAGGACTGAACGAGGTAGATATCAAGCTGTGATGCAGACCACACCTCGCACTTCGCACCAGAAGCAGGAAATAGGTCGTTTCTAATCAAATAAGATGTGTATTTAGTCACTTCCTCTATCCTAGTCCGCGCGCCGGCCAAATAAGGTTCGTAAATGCTGGAAGATCATTGGTCGCAGACGAAGCTCATAGGGCTGTACGGCTCCCTCCATCCATACCAATAAAATTGGTTAGAATATTTAGACAAGCCTGTGGGGGCGGTAGAGGAAGCGCCTGGGATTGCATTAATTCCTGCACTAGCGGCGAGGCTCGATGATCAAATAAGCCCCCCTGGCATGGATTCCGACTTTGGAGGGATCAACCAGCTTCCATCATATATATTTATACAAGGAAAAGTTTTRTTCGACTTCGGCAGAAGGAAGAAGCGTAGAAACTCATCAATCATGGGTAAAATCGCCCCAACAGCTATAAAACTGTCAACGATAGACCTCAACCTCACAACTCCTGGGACATTGGTACCCAGAAAGACATTCAAAAAATCGCGACGCGGGTGTCGAACGTGTAAAGAGAGAAAAGTTAAAGTAAGTTTGACACCACCTGGTGTAGTAGGAAACCGCTTGGCTGACAACTTACGTGTAGTGTGACGAGACTCACCCTCTGCAAAAACTGCGCTCGCCGGTTCAAAGGTTTGAAGTGCTGTGACTTTGAGCCTGAGACCCAACCACCCCTAAGAAACCTAGAATCGCGTCCACCGCAAGAAAGCGGCGTTCCGTGCTCTGTTCCATACTGCCGTCCAGCACCAACTACCCAAGGGACGAGCCGCGGGTGCTGGAACTGAGACTCCTGTACCACTACACCACAACGACATGCTGTGTTGTGCCCGGAGCCTCGACTTCTCAGAAGCGCGAAGTCTGGGCTGTTGATATCCCACAACTTGCATTTCAATCGGATCTCGTCCTCAACGCCATGCTAGGAATCTCGGCACTGCATCTCTCAGCTCTACAGCCCGAAGACCCGACTCTTGCGCTCTCAGCTCGGTATTATTTCGATCAAGCTGTCAGTCAACATAGGCTGGCGCTCAACAGCGTAGGGGACCATAATCCGGAAGCATTGCTGGCCACCGCGATGCTTATCTGCCACCATACATGGCTAGCTTCCCACAGCACATCTTTCGATGAGCCGTACGAGCTTCCATTACAGACTTGGTACATGTTCCGAGGTATCCCAGTCCTTTTCGACAAAATTTGGCCCAGCTTGAAAGATTCGATTGGGCCGGGCTATTTGTGTTTCTTCGATACAGGCGTTGGCATGGTGTCCGTCAGAAATTGATCCGTTCTTGATAACCGCGCAGCACGACCTAGATACGTTATCGAGGACCTTCGAGGAGCCTAGTGTCTCTCCTGAGGCTGGAGACGTATGTGAGAAGACGGTGTTAGAACTTACTTCATTGTGCTATGCGATCAGCTACGGGGGTAAGTGATTTACTGACCCGGTGGCCCGACTGAAAAGCAGTGCTGACTCCTTATCCTCATCAGCGGAACAAGACTGGCTTCAACCAAGAATTGCGACCATGCCAATTCGGCTTCCACTCTTATTCCTTGAATTAGTAGAAGCTAGGGATCCACGAGCGTCAGCATTGTTGGCACGCAACCTCGCCTTATTGAAAGTTATTGAGAATATCTGGTGGTTGCATGGCACGGGGCCGCAGCAGGTGGTTGAGAAGGCGATTACTGGGATTCGGAGCTTGATGTAGCTAGACTGGGCATGGGCGGTGGAGTGGGCGTCCCAAATCATCAACGATGAGACGTATCAATGAACGATAACGGATTGAAGAATTGGAAAGGTTGAAATAATTTCAGCACCACGAGCAGACAACAGGTCTAGTCTCAAATTCTCAAGGGACCACGAAGCATTCTTAGGTTGGTATTCGCCTGCCGCTGCCGTTGAGCGAAGAGACAGGAACAAAGCAACGAGAATCTCAAAGCGTGTCGACCAGGAGGGGCGAGAGGCTCACAAGCCTGTGCGAGATCAAAGTCAAGATACAAAAGGAACGCAAACTCTCACTCGAAGTACATAACAAATATGAACGACGGTCTACTGGCTTCACCAGTGCCTGCATATTGCTGTCAATCATCAGGGACTTGAAGACTTCTCCAATTGAACCAAACCCAGCAARGATCCCTAGCGATAGCGAAACTTCGCCATGCCTTGGATGATGTCTGGTGGAATAATTCACATTCTCGTCTGAGTCGTCCTGGTATTTAGAAGTGCTTCGCGACAATGGGAGAGGACAGCTTGGGGAATGGCCGGCTTTCCTCCCAGTATGTGGAGTACAACTGCGATGAATGAGCAGGACTTGAGCGACACTTCTTCCTTGCTTTGACGTCCCCCTTCGTAATCTTTCGTACTCATGGCGACGTCACGATCGTGGAGGATTGTGCAGAGGTCGTGGGAATCTCATTCATGAACCAGCAATCAGCTTAATGTCGATCGAGAAAAGCCGGACAAACATCAGACCGGCTCACCAGAGGGGCACTCAATCTCCATGTTTGATCCTCTCGAGGTTCATGCATAGATAGCTCACATGCCCAATGATCGGCTGCACATTCTGCATCTTCAGCGTCTCCTTTGGATTGGTGGATGCAGCATGTAATGCAGATCAGGACCACGAGGCTCGCCCATGTCRGCAATCATGTACTCTGTRCTGCAGGAGTCACTTGCCTGGTGATGACGAGATAGCTCCCTGAGACAGAAAAGACCGTAATGACGAAATCCTGCCGAACAGATTGGAAGGAATCCAGGATAAACTTCACGCCGGGTCTTCTGTGATGCGACTGCAGCCTTCGTGGAAAACTATTGAGCAGGGAAATTGATTTGAATCCTCTGGACTAGAGCCGTTGCACAGCGCGCTTGGAGTCCAGCAAGCATGTCGAACGCTTGGATTCCGGCACTGGGTCGTCCCGAAATAAACGGCAATCCAACATCAAGCTTCAAAAGGGAGGAGGTGCAGCTGGCGTCTGCATGCGTTGCGTTGTGTTGCGTTGCGTTGCGGACTTAGGGCAGGCGCGGGGGCATCGCCCCCAATCGATATCCACATTGGTCTTGGGTAGAAGAAAGGAGGGACAGCACTCAGTGGTCCACGCATGATGCTTCGGCGCTCTGTCACTGGCAACGCTCGTCCGTCCGYCAAATGTGCACTTTCTCCAATCAATGGGGGAGATATCAACGTCGGCCAAACCCGAAACTGGGCTGACGGCGATTTGCTCTGGTACGAGGCTGGTGTCTCCGTTCTCTGCCAAAGCAGCACTCCTTGAAGCCATACCACTGTGGACAAAGTCTCCAGCATTGATAGCACGGTCCGGGTACTCAGGTATTGGRRCTTGGGGTAGAGAACGAAACAATATCATGGTGCCTGGAGAGCGATGGGGTGACTCGTGCAGGAGGCGTCTGGGCGATCCCTGGGGGGGAAACATTGGTGAGAGGGTTCTGTCGTGGAAAAAGCGGAAAAAGGAAGCAGTGCAGGCCGGAGTACGTGTCGCTATGTGGAGGCAGAAGGATCGATGGTCTTGATGAAAGAAGACAAGATCCAGGGCGGGGCGTGCAAAACAGATCGATAGAGCACTGTCTGCACGTCTGCGTGCACATGCAGAACGCGCGTGCCATGCAACACAAATGTGGGCACTGTGCAGGTCACGTGTGCAGGATAGCAGGATATTGGATTTATCTGTGTCTATTTTTAGGGTTCCAACCTCAACCTCAACCCCAACCCCAACCTCCCGTCTTACGCCCCCACACCGTTCTCTGGCAGCATTGCATCGCATCTCACTTTAAGCTTGTCTTGCTGCCAAACTTTGTTTCGACGTCCACCACTCGTTCTGCCTTGCCCGGTCTTGAAGAGCCCCTCGTGGGACCCGGTGGAACCAGTGGACCTTTCGTCAGCCAGCCTCATGCCAGTCTACCTTTGCACAAATGCGTCAAGTGACAGAGCAAGCAGTTCTACAAAGCAGCCATCGAAAGCCTCCACCTAGGACTGCCAACGTGGCAGTCTGCCTACTCAATGCGCAATGGCGTCCTGGGCTTGCTGCCGCGTAGATCGTTAGATGGCCTATCGAATACCCCCTTTTAGGCCGACATGGAAGGATCCGTCCACGCTCTGGCGAGGCTGTACATCAGCCGCATAACCAAATCGGATCCTGACGCCGGGGGCTGACCATGTGGCTGATCCTCAAGCGAGACACTTTGTGATGTACCAGATACCTGGCTTTGTTTACCATTTGAATAGTTTTGATACTTCGCCCTTGACGCCTCATTTCGTCCACCAAGCTCTGYCAGTGCTYGTAAATTCAGCGATTGGTGGCCCTAAATGTGACCACGTTATATATCCTAGTGGGTTGCGGACTATATACGATTAATAACCGATATATTGCAGCAAGACGCAATGTTATAGGCAGCACCGTTTGAGGAGCGCCAACAATGATTCGCTGGATTTCAATTGCAGCCCCCGAACGGATTTGTGAAAAGTTTAATGGGAAAGCCATCTCCAATGGCGCTTAGCGGCTGTCTTGATACAACGGTTTATGACTGAAGCATACACCCGACTGCAGGGACTCGGAGCGTTAGCAAGCTTATTTAACAGTTTCAGGGATATCGTGACATCTGAATGGACGATTTCCTTTCAATTGGCTTGTTTGGGAAACCTTCAAACGCTGGCATCYAGGTTGCTTTATCCGGGCTGCTTGATCCGGGCCGCTTGGGTTGGTCCGTTCAGTCGGAGTTTGCCTGCGCTGGGAATATCCCGCTGCTTGAAGTCGTCATTTGCTGGACCATAAGCGCGTTCAAAATGAAAAAGCCCAGAATTCTGAGGGCTAAGATTTCATATGAGCGAGGAAATGACGTACTATTTGTCTGAAAACGTCTCAGGAAGTTGCAGAGGCGTCCTAAGCTGGATGCCTTTGAATCCATGAACGTAAGGTTCTCGATCGGCCTTGTTCCAAAAATCTTTCAAAGTTTGATATCAACAATGCCGCGTGCAATTGCTCGATATGGATTCTCTCCGGCGCTTCTTAGTAAGAAGTAGGGCTGAGGTAACTGAGGCAGTAGGATCTCGGCGGGCTGCTCCACATAGGCTTTCTTAGCTTTCTGTGGGGTTGTTAGCGATATAGCGGGAAATGAGCTCCCTCGCTTGGAAATCATGCCAGTGTATCACCTGCAGATCAGTGGCTACTTCTATGATCATTGTCGAGTTCGATAACGGTTCGGATCGAATATACCATACCACGATAACACATTTGATAGTTCGCACACTGTTTGGACGTAGTAGTTCTAAATATGACCTCCAAGTATGTTCTGTTGTTCAACCACTATTGTGATTATTCGAATAGCTGAGTCTGACCCTGCTACGGAGATACTCCATATCTTTTTATAGATCTATCTCCAGCACCACTGGTGCGGATTTCATTGACCGAGTATGGATTACCATACGTTAATGTCAGCTTTGTAACGTTACAAAATCGTGATAATAATTTTCGCCGCTGAAAATACTAGTGATGGTATTGCACATAGGTGCTCGAAAATACTGAAAAGCTTCACGGGCCGGTACCTTCGTAGTACAAAAGCCGGATGCATCTCGGGCCACTTTTCCTCCGATATCCTCCAAGCTGGAGCGTAGTCAACTACTGAGGTGTATGAAGGATTGAGACTGACAAACCAACTTCAGCCTGCAGCGTTAGCGGGAATGCGAGTGCTTGGCATATCTTTGGCCGAAGTGGGAGATGTGGCTCTGGTGGCTAACCAGATCTGCCACGGCAAGACATGCTTGCCATTCGCGACAAGGGTGCTAACGATTTTCATATGTACCTTACTTTAGTTGACCGAGCTGCATCTGCCCGAGTGGGTGTGTGGTATCGAGCGGAAGAAGGACAGAGCCGAAGGGGGGATGGGCGCCGCCATCTCGGTTGTGTCATCGACCCTCGATCCTATTTACAAAAATAAAAACTCATGACCGAAATCAATGTTTGAAGATTCGTATACTACAGTCCAAAGCTCAGCTGCAAGTTGTGGCACGATTGGCTTTCTCTCTCTCACGCTATTGGTCAGCCATCTCAGCTGCAGGTCTCACTTGGTGAAGGTATAAAAAAAGGACTTGAGCAACATGAAAAGAATAAATTAAAGATCATCGAAGCTATCGTCATAGGTCTCGAACATCAAACATCACTTCGACATTAAACTTCACCGCCACAGCCATGCATAAGTCTACCAACTCCAGCCGTCAGAGGACTTTCACTTCTTGCACTGAGTGCAGAAGAAGGAAACAAAAGGTTGTCTGCCTAACGCATGAGAGGAGGTACAGAAATAACAAAGTCAACAGTGCAATAAAGCCAAAGACAGGCCTTGCAATAACTGTGTGAGGAGGTGAAAATTCCCAACTTTGAAATTTTGACAGCAGTTGCTAACTGAATCATAGATATCCTCCGGTAGTATGCACATACCAAAATTCTAGGTTAGCTCCCATATATTTGAACCTTAGATTATTAAATATCTGACATATATTCTAGCCAACCATCTTCGCATGATCAGGTTGTGGATTTTGAAGAAGACAACGATCCCCAGGCCAGCCAAACAAGCTACCAGCACACATCTGGGGGAAGCGAGATGCAAAACCCGTCTTACGTACAGTCATCCCAGTCATACTATGGGGGAGGCTCTGCGGTTGCAACATCCTCAGGCCAGCARTATTACACCACTTCACAAGGCTACTACTCAATTCCTTCAACAAGTGGTGGTGAATACCAAAGTTACCAAGGCGACTATTCAAGCAGCCAGAATGTAGTCTCCTCAGGCTCTGGTGAATACATGACTAGTGATGGAGGCTATCAGCAGCACGGCCAGATGAGCTTCAGTTCCGCCGACCAGTCAGGATATTACCCGACTTCAGAAGGACAGGGAGGATGGCTGTCGCCGAACGGAGATGCCACAGCCTTTGTCGGGTCAGGGACAGGAGACTACTATTATGTCAGTGATGAACATTCTAGTGCGCGCCGCTGAAGAGTTTCWTTTAAATGTTGCGAGTAATTATTAGATCTTGTTCTTGACGATGGGCAACAAAGCTGACCAGTTGTTCGAAGTAGGACTATCATTCCTGGGGCCCTTTCGAGCTTCTACCTTTGCCGATGCTGGGAAGCAATGTCAATCTTCGAGCTCCGCAAGAACCGCTRGGTGATGATATGATTCCTCGCAATCTTGAAGATATCGAAATCCCTGGGCCTGAGGCCCAGCAGATTGTTTCGGAAGAAGAAAAGCATCTAGATATTGAGACTGGGGCTGGCAACAGCATGGGTAGGATAGAGCACCGTGTCCCATTTTCCTTACGACAGTACTAATCTTGATGAACTTTCCTTTTTTGTTTAAGTATTGTATTGCTTTTTTCTTCACGATCATTACGACTTCGACATCTTTTTCTTCTGAAATTTGCGTGGCATTTTGGATTAGCGAATAGTGATTGCATCTTCAGACTTTTCTATAACTACATTTTATAYCATGACAAGAATGAGATGTTTATGACGGCTTAGCGATTTTGCGAGTATATCAGGGGACAAAATTTCGTGTGAAATTCATGCAAATTGTGTCGCCACAAACAAGTATGCCACCTATATTTTTTGATAGACTTAATGATCCTCGTATCTTGTTGTTTTCGCAGTGAAGACTATCTAAGAACTAGAACTTTGGGATCTAAAGTCTAGGCGAAATTTTACCACCACTATTGCTCAATCTTTTCACGAATTGCTTGCATCTGTTCACATGACATCACGGTCAAAAATTTCATACTTCGGAGACGTCTAGTGATATGCAAACATTATACAAGTATTGTGGACAAATTTAGCACGCTACGCAATCTTCCAGAACCTCGAAAACGGTGGTGGCGTCTTTTCAGGGCTGCTGAACTGCACCATTACTCGCCTGGCAATATCGACACGCTGCACTGCAACCCCATATGCAGCCTGCACGACAGCGCGGCTCGGGACACTGGGACGCTGCGCGGTGGATAAAAGGACGCAACCCCAACGTTCCTTCTCTTTTCGTGCAAAAGAGACCAGCAATTGTCCGGCAGTAATTTCCAATAGTGAAGATCTGGGAGTCAGGATCTTGTTTCTTGCCTTAATCCTGGTTTTCTTACTTGCGCGCATACTTCTCTGGTGGACTTTTGTTTCTCCATTCAAGAGTAGTGTTGCGATTCCTTTGCCACCTGGACCTGGACTTCTTACAGATCTATTGACCGCTCGCTCATGTGCGTCATCTTCCTTTAACTCCACTTGTATCATATGTGGGAAAGCGCACATCTCGTGGATCATTCCGGCTCGGAAACTGCACTGAAAATAGTGCACTAATTTCGACGCACGTCATACCCATGGATCTACTTAGCCAGCCAGCTGTGATTCTAAACGGCGCCGAAATTTCAGTCAGACTGCTTGAGGGGAAGGAYGCAATTTATAGCGACGTACCCGAGATTCCTCTTTATCACTTCTGTCTCTAACTGTGCTATGATCTTTACATCATTGACTTAGATGGAAGATAATTTGGCTCCCACAGCGATGTCAGTAGGGCACGCATGTAGAAGGCATCGAAGAATCTATCAAACTGCTTTTTCGCCAGCGGACTGCGCTCCTCACAAGGGCTCTCAAATACAGCTGGCACGTAGATTGGTTGAACGGATGATTTATCAACAAAAATATTGGCTTTCGTACTTCATAATAATGTATGCATAAAGCAGCCTTCGATAAAAAAACATATTCCTCTTGTAAATTCGACATACTACAGCTTCTCAACCTCACTTACACTTGATATCACATACAGCATCACCGGCCAGAAAGGAAACGCAGCTGAAACGATGCTGCGCGTAATAGCAAATTAGATATCCACGATCTGGAGAGAGAGAGGGGGGGAGGGCAGTTGTAGGACCGTCTTTTTGCTAGTTGCTTAAGATACTTAGTTCTCACTTCCCTCCTTCCTTCTCCAAAAGTGTGAAGTCTTGGTCAAGGAAGGGGGCCCTCGCTAAACCACTCGCTTGGGATAGGGGTTCGCGAGGCAGGTGCAATGGAGAACGAAGTCTAGTATTCTCTTCATAGTCCTCGAAGAACTTAACGGATCGCAATGTAAGAGACTTCTTTCTCTAGTATAACAGGCCAAGCTCACCGTGAAACTTTGATGATGGTCACGTGATAAATTTCACCCATTTCCACCTCCTCTCTGATTCAGCCTCCCAGCAGATTGTCAGTAACGTGACCCGTATCCTCCCGCATATGCAGGCACTATGCAGCTGTCAAGACGCGTCTTGTAGCCAGAACCAYCGAAAACATCCTCAGGGCGCAAGACTATTGGCTCGGTGCCTTTCCCGAACAGGCAATAAAACCCCATATCGCCAAGAAATTCTTATCAGCAGCCTCCAATATCAAGAGTCTTTGTCACGATATCGGAGCTCCTCCAGCTTCAGAAACCCAAAAGGTATGTTCGCCAAGTATCTTGGCTATACCGAACCAGAATGCTGCGGGCCAAAGTGCGATAAGGCACGGGAAATCATTAGGTGGGGACACGGGGGTACGAGGTGCATTTAAGGATGGAGACCCTCCCAGCACGCGTGGGCTCCTTTCTGCACTCTGAGATTGAGGTTTCAGATTTCCATTGTGAGAGTCAAGATGAATGACTTGGTAAGTAAAGCATCTTTCATGGCAATTGGAAATCGTGCTAATCAGCAGACAGCCAGTATTCAATGAGTCTATGCCCAGCGGCGGCGACCTCCTCCAAGTCGACGTGAACGCCCAATATGCCGGCTTTGAATTCCACTACACGTACCTCGTGTTCTGCGGCTTCATCGTTTGGCTGATTATCCCTGGCATCGGTCTTCTCTATGGAGGTCTCGCGCGCCGGAAGTCTGCACTCGCCTTGCTATTTCAGAGTATGATGGTCGGCGCGGTCATCACCTTCCAGTGGATGTTTTGGGGCTACTCACTGGCGTACTCGAGGACAGCAGGCCCGTTCATTGGCGATTTGGCTAATTTCGGGATGAAGCATGTGATGGCCGCTCCATCTTCCTCTGCTGTGATCCCAGAGATTGTATTCTGTCTCTACCAACTTCTATTTTGGTAGGTCTTTTGCTCAAACTAGCAATGGGAASGGGCTCTAACACAAAGGTAGTGCTTGTACGGTACAAATTGTCGTGGGAGGCGCTTTCGAGCGTGGCCGCATCATCCCGAGTCTGGTCTTCGGTTTCTTTTGGGCCACCATAGTCTATTGTCCTATTGCATGTTGGACATGGAACGCCAACGGGTGGCTCTACAACCTGCCTTCTCTTGACTTTGCCGGAGGTGGACCAGTGCATATTGCTTCAGGATGGTCGGCGCTTGCCTATGCTTTCGTCCTCGGGAAGCGCAAGCATGCTGGCGATAAGACCCACGGAAAACCTCACAACACTACGCTTGTCTTCCTCGGCACAGTCTTGATCTGGTTTGGGTGGTTTGGTTTCAATGGTGGTAGCGCTCTGAATGCGTCTGTGAGAGCGATGGTGGCAGCGTTCAACACCAACGCAGCGGCTTCTACTGGTGTTATCGGCTGGGTCACTGTCGACTACTTCAAGCATGGCCGAAAATTCAGTGTTGTCGGAGCTTGTGAAGGTGCCATTGCCGGTCTAGTAGGAATCACTCCCGCAGCTGGATATGTCGAGCCCTGGCTTGCAGCAGTCATTGGCTTCATCACTGCCGTTGTGTGTTCGCTTCTACAGAACTTGAATGATTGGCTTCATATCGACGAGGGCATGGATGTCTTCAAGCTCCAGTACGTACAATCTTCCTACCAATCCCATAATGATTTTGGAGCCGGCTCCAAAGTCTTCATTCGACCCTTCGGCTCTCTAGCTCTTGAAACATCTACATTAAACTGCTCGTTTTGCTATAATGTTTTAAGAACTCGGCTCTCATAGCCCTCTTTTGGCTCTCTGCCTCTTAAATCTCATGATAAAGCCATACTAATCAGCCGTATAGTGGAGTTGGCGGAATGGTCGGTAGCTTTTTGACGGGCATCTTTGCCACGTCTTCGAGTAAGTCTCCCCCAATCTCCTGCTGAAGTATAGTACCTTAATAACCTAGTTTCTATGCTTGACGGCGTCACTGCTGCCCCCGGCGGTATCGACGGAAATGGTATTCAAGTTGGCAAGCAATTCGCTGAAATCACTGCGATTTCTTCCTACTCCTTCCTCGTTTCTTGCGCTCTCCTGTACATCCTAAAGTTCATACCGGGAATGCACTTGAGGGTCACAGAGGAGGCTGAGATGAAAGGCCTTGACCTTGATCAATTCTTCGATGAGCAAATTGGTGATTGGAGCGCGTTTGACGAGGTTGATAGGAGACGCTTGGCGCTTGAGATTAACGCACCCAGAACCCCCTGGGTGGAAGAAGTGGGTGCTGAATCGTCTGATGATGCACAGAAGAAGGCTTGAAGATGAGAGACCTTGTATGTTTTGGTTGGATTGCTTCCCCTGAAGATGGGTTTAGTAGAAGAGACATTAGGATAATTCCTAAGCATCTGAAGGCCATTAGGCGAGGCCAGCAAATGAAGCTCATTACACTTGAATGCCATGAATAATATTGTGCGTCCTTCTCTGATTCTTCAAATTGCAAGAGGTCGACCAAGTGTGGTCTATGCTAGAGCACTTTAGAGCGCTTCTCATCCCCTGAGTTCAATCAGTGCCACGCTCGGAAGTATCTGAGCTGTCAACAGTCACTCGAGTCGTCAAAGAAACTCCCATGTTTCTGCCGCTGCAATTTCTCRACGTTTCGTGAATCGGCCAACTCTGCCCTCGCTGAGTTCCGTACACTGCGTTGTCTTTGCGCTTTGACGCTATTTCCCAGAACCTCTTTCAACGCATCAGCAGTAGAAGCCTCTGGGACCGTCTCATTCTGTACCTCCAATAGATTAGGGAGGCGAAAGGGCTGTATCCTCTCAGTGGCACTCTCAATGCACCCGACCGTAACTGCTGTGGTATCACAAGACGTGGGGCTGGAAGCCTCAGCAAATGTCGCGAACATACGCGCGCTCATCGCTGTCTCCATCTCGCGTTCTTGATCCGACGTGCCTGGGTGTCTTTGCAGGCTGGCTAACGTCTGGGATTCAAGCCCATGAGGTGCTGGAACATCCTCGCTTTTGCTCTTGTGTCGTGGAAAAATCAAGTCGCGATATTGCCTCCATGATTTCGTAGTGCCGAAGACGAGAAACGCGATGAGAGATGCAGTGACTCCTGGTATGAAAAGACATATATCGGTGATCGTAYTTCCAAGAGAGAAGTTTGGATGGCTTGATGCTGCTACATTAGCGTGGGCGTTTACTTGGACAGCATTCTGGGCCAAAATTGCAGCTTCGAACACACTTTCACTCAATTAGCAACGTTTAATATGGAGAGGCTTCAGAACCTACGTAAGGATGGTGAAACCTAGAGTAAATCGAAAAATAAGGGCCCTGTCGTATATCGATCTCCGAGTGCTACTCTCTTCATCCGATAGAATCGTCGAGACTGTCCCGGTGTCACTTGGCGCTGACTCTGTCGAGGGGCCAGGACCCCACCAGCAACCCCGCCTCGAGACGAGAAGACGCCTGCTCTGTATATACTTGTAAAGGAGAAATATAAGCAGAATCGAGCCCAGGGTAAGGCATATGATAACTTCTAGAGTCAGCCATGCCGTAAACGAGCTTTATGCACCCCTGCCACTCCAGACTGGTGGTAGTCTTCCTTTAGAGTTGGTGGGATGTATGATCACTTACAGGTGATATTAGCAGTTAGGAAAGAAGCTGCAAGGCTGTCAATTACCACGCCGACTTGCAGAAGACTGACGATCACAGCTGGAAACAGGAGAGCCAAAGCTTTTGAACCGTGGCTGATTATGTTTTGCCCGCTTCTGCCAAAATTGATGTTGACATCCCATGCCGCAGCATACAATGCTCCAGCCCTATAAATAAGTCAGCTTTCTGTCAATAGCAGTTTTGTGTTTGCTCTACCAGAATAGAATACAGAGGGCCATTGTATTATAGCAGTAAAATTCTGCAGGGGTTGTTAGTCTCGAAGACGCCAGCCCATATGAGAATGCACGTACGTATGTAGAAAAGTATGATATCTGGCAATCCAGCAGCGCCGCCCAATGCTCCACCTGGATGAATAAGACCCCGGATGGCCGCCCGAAATTGTTCCTCTTTAATCACCTTCCAGCTAATAGCATAGTGTATCTGTTGACCGATGGATGCTAGCGAGCTGAGCGCCGTAAATGTCGAGAATATTGTGACGACTGAGGGTACATTAGCACATTATTCTCCCGCGGCTTCATTGGCGACCCACAAGTCCATCTCTCTCCGRAACTCCAAAGCAAGCAGACAAGAAGAATGCATAATGTGAAGCAGATAACTGAATAGACCAGCACAACTATACAAGGCGCTATGGCTTCGTGAGGAATTCCATTGTCCATTCAGGTATTGGTGTAGTGTTTACCTGCTTCAGGAAATTAAATGAAGATTAGATCGGATCCTCCGCGTAGTTCTCCTATCGTGAAATATGAATTATGGTGAGAGTGACAACATTGAAGAAAAATGGAGTTTGGAGATTGAGGACCGACGAAATTGCAAACGTTGGGCAGCTTCCGCGGTTTTTGCCGTCAGTAGCAGAAGGTTTCGGGTTGTCAAAGCGATGAATACGGAATAGAGTTAAGGTTTTGATGCCATGGTAATAGCTCAGAACAAAGCTATGTGAATTTCCTTCTAGAATTCACTATCAGCTCCGAGAGTATCTTTAAACGAATTTCGTTTTCCGTATTGGACTCCATGTAAAATATCTGAATGCCTATGCAGTCTTGTCGTGTAGCTATAACTTTGATCCACTGATACATTCGGGATAAGGCTCTGGGAAAGCCAATAAAAAACTCCGCAAGAAGAGGGTGAGGCGAACGAAACCGACTTTTGGAGCGACTAATAGTCAATCTCGCGCTCTGACCAATTGCAGCCAATGAGAGTTCGAGTTGCACACTCTATATCGGGAGAAACAAGGATCTCTGTGCTTAGAGGTGGGGTAGTCTTGAGTCGTTACAAGCATAACAACAAGGTTTGGGATGCCGGGGCCGCTTCCGAGCATATTGGGCAGGAAAAGATCGAATGACACGCATAAATCAACGCGCATTGACGCGTGCAAAAGGCTTCGAGACTGCGTATGCTTGAACCTGTTCAGCGTTGACGCGTTGATACAGCTGCWCGATTGAAAAAAGTCGAACTCTGTGTTGAATCCTGCTGAGGTTGGGAACAGATATAAGCATTCCACAATGAAAGAACTTGCATGAATGGAATTTTGGAATTTTAGAGAGAGATTGATGTTTCATTACTGAGAAAATTCATGCAGGTCGACGAGGCCTTCAAAAGATGGCAAGAGCATTGCCATGACTTGATACACCTCCCTCACAATTTGCAGGCGAGCTGGTGACAAAGAAAGTCCATCGCCCTTTCTCACGGCAAGTCTGAGATAATTTCTCCAGATCGAACAGCTCACCTAAAGGCATTCCCCACAATGCCAGGATGTACTCATCTGACATTCATGTTATTAATGAAGTTCATGCACAGGCTACAAGTTTTTCAAAGGCAGGGGAGATTTCTAGTATGGAGAAAGATGAACACTCACGCAGCATGTACGACTCATGRCTCGGCCAGGCCTCAAAGGAAGGAGCATCACCGGCGACTGCCGAAAAGTAGCAATCGTGAAGCCAGTCTATCATAGCTTCTTCTTGCTTGATACCGGCCCATCTTTGACCATCTTCTTTTCCCAGTGCATGCGGTCTCAAGGCTCCAGCAGCACGTTCGTCTGAGGTCTTAATGTAGTATGTGGAGGTCCATCCGCTTCGAATGAAAAGCAAGTCCCCCACTTGGATGTCGCCACCCTGGGACGCGGGACGGATGTCAATGCCTTGGGCTTTCCCGCAAGCTTGTAGTTCTGAAAGAGGGATGGTATGATAATCGTACGGGTCTGCGAAATTTTTAGCTGTTTTGCTGAGGCTCGATATATAAATCAGAAGTCAATGGAGCCGTATATGTACCATAGGTCTTGCTATTATCATTGGCATAAGTCCAATAATCGATCAGTACACCCCTGCCTGCAATGCCGTGCCTGCTCCAATGGTGAATACCACAATGACCATTCTTCTCTGGTCCTTCGATATCCTTCCCTTTCGTGCCTAACAAGTATTAGTCTTTATTCTCACAGACGTTTTGCTAAATCGCTCACCATTATAAAARGTCTGAGTGGGCATGTGAGCAATATGCCTAAGCCCATCCCATTGCGTCCCAGATTGTGTATTCAATGAATACTTATCGTCATAGGCGGCACCAGCAGCCAATGGCTTGATCTCATGTTGGAATGGCTCACGGCCAAAGGCGGGCACTTTGGGAACATCGAGGGGCAGATTCAGAGGGACAATTTGTCCCGTTTTGATTTCTTTGGAGGCAGCTGCCACACGCGTGGGTGTAAGGAGATTCACGCGTCCAAGCTATTCAGTGAAGTCAGTAACATATGTCCATTGCCACGCCATACAGAGACTCACATAGTCATCCTTGCCCCAAACCCAAGCACTACCAGCTATCAGCAAATGCTATCAGGATGAAGGAGCAACTCACGCTTCCTCCGGAGCGTCTTCTCTTCGCGGAACCTCCTTTCGATTGGGGAACTTGGTGCAATCTGGAGACCATGGGATCACMGAGGCCGTCCTGTTACCAGTCAAGAAATCCGTGATTTGCGTCAAGCGGCTGTTTGCTTTGATACTTTGCTCTGTCATCTTGGCTGAGCGATCATGAGAAAGGTGCAAATAGATGGTTGTTTGAGATGGAATTTGGGAAAAGGAAGAGGATTTGAGAAATGACAGATGCACAGCGACTACCGGAATGCGACGTCTGTACCACCAGCTCAAAAGATGGGGTAGCAAAGCTTCCCCGCCTGATGAGGGGTTGATGAATCCCGAGTGGCGGGTGACGTTGGTGCAACGACACTCGTCGTGAAAGGCTCTGCCGGTAGCTCAAACATGCCATGATCTGCTCTCGATTCGATGCTGAAGGCATTGGCAAAATCTGCCAAGAATGATTGAAGACTGGAATCTCTCTCAAATTGGAGAGCGCTGGCGTTGTCGGCGCGTGAGATTTCATGGAGAAAAGCAAGCATACGGCTGCCCGTAAAGACCCAAACTACAATCGAGATCTTCGTCCACAGCTTCTCCATAAAAGCACAACACCACCACTCAGGCCCATACCTGCCACTTGGACATAATTATACACCCCGCCGGGAACGAATCCGTTCCGCCATGTCGGCAAGCCCAGAGAGCAGTCCGCAACCTACACCCCGCAAACGCGGGCGTCCTCAACTGACCCCTCTCGAACCATACCGCGATCTTATCATCCAGCTCTTCGCCGAAGAAGACATCCCCATAATCGACATCGCGCGACGACTCAATCTCGAACATGGCCTCGACGTCAGCGAACGCACCATCTCGCGCCGTCTCACAGCATGGGACGTGCCCCGCAAGAAGCTGCGCATGCCCTCGTCGCAGGAGCTRCGCGACAGAGTACAATATCACTACAATCGGAACTTGAACGATGATCAGATCACGGCTGAGCTGTTGGTAGAGGGGTTCGAGATCAAGCCGCGAAGCCTCGCGCGCCTACGGCAGAAGCTTGGTCTGAGGAGACGCTCCAAATACCCCGAATTTAGAGAATACTCCGAGTCAGGCGACGAAGCTCCAGAACCCGGGGCCTCACGAGCACCGCCTGCAAAGAAAAAGAAGGCAAAGCCGCAGAAGCACAACGCGGGCTTAATACCGAAAGTCACGGCCTTTGTGGAGAGATATATGAGTAAATATGACGGATCTCACGATTTCAACCATATCCGACGCGTCGTAGGACTCGCGCATCTGATCTACACAGAAATGAACAAGGAGCGGGAGGAATTCCCCCCTTTATTTGATGAGGAGCCGGATCTCGATCTACATGTCATTACACTGGTGGCTCTGCTGCACGATGTGGGCGACAAGAAATATCTTGAGCCTGGGCAGGATGGGAACACGCTTGTGCTTGCTACGTTGTTGGGGTTCGGTGCCCCGGAGGAACTGGCCATCAAGGTGCAGCGGATCGTGCTTGGCGTGAGCTATTCTTCTGAGATGAAGGATCCCACCAACACAATAGGGCTGATTCAAAGGTATCCGGAGTTGGCTGTTGTTCAGGATGCCGATCGGTTAGATGCGATTGGGGCTGTCGGGATAGGCAGGACGTTTACATTTGGCGGCGCGAAGGGAGCAGCGCACATGGGGGAGACGATCCAGCATTTCGACGACAAATTAGAGAAGTTGGAGGGAATGATGAAGACAGGCCCGGGAAAGAGGCTCGCGAAGGAGAGAACGGATAGGTTGAAGATCTTCAAGGGGTGGTGGGAAGACGAGCAAAGGGCTGCTGAGGGACTGTTGAGGAAGAAGTGAGTGCATATTCGGATTTGTTTTGTTAATGAAGAGATACCCCTCTGCGAATGAAGCGATTCGGATGTTTTATTTTCGGCGCGCAACTATCAAGGTGATGATCCATGTGAATGATTTCCACCCTGATGGGTCCTGATGACCCGAGATAGGGGCTCGGATCCGGGTACTAATAGCCAACTACTGAGCTCACGTCAGAAACCACGTACGAAATGTACGTATCCTCCTCGTTCTCCCTTCAATTCATTTTGAACTATTTTCTTCTATTTACATTCACTTTCTCGCGATCTTCTTCAATTRACCACCCTCAAAATGGACAAGCTACCCAATGAGCTTCTTAGTAACGTTATCTCTCACCTCCCAAAGTCATGTCTCCCTTCCATTCGCCTTGTCTGCCATACCTTTAACGACCTCTCCTACCCCATCGTCTTCTCCCATATTCCCCAATGGCTAGACTACGAGATCTCGCACCGCGCCGTCCTCTCAACCGCCACCGATTTGTGCAACCGCCCTGCTGTGATATGGTCGCCGTGGGCTTTGGGTCCTGATGGTCCTGTGGAAGATGCATGGCTGGTAGTGGTGTGGAAAGTGCTTATGAAGAGCGAGGCTCCTAGCCTGTCTGTTTTTACGGGCACTGAGAAGGAGGAAGGTGCGGGGAAGTTCACGGGGCTGAGGTTGACTGCGAGTAATTTCGCGGAATTAAGTGGGAGTGCTCAGATGAGCGAGAATAGGTTGAGGACTGGGCAGAACCGGTTTCTGTTGCATAGGTCTTATGTGGAGGGRAAGTATGATGAGAAGTGATTGACGGCGAGGACTGTTTTTGTGCTTGGCAACTCTTTGAATGGGCGGGTGTGTAATGAAGGGGTTAGGGGGCGGAAAGACAGATTGTATGTTGGGTTCCGAAGGCATCCTCTATACGTACAAATGCTTCTGAAAATCGGCGATTCTGAGGCGAAGTTTCTTCTCCGAAATTGAGTTCAGAAATCGAAGCTATCCCGGGAAGTTTTGGTCGAAGTTGCGGTTACCAATACTTCAACCAAGTTGCGGGAGAGATAATCATAGAAAGAGCGAGGTAGGTGTAGTTTCTTATATCTCTTGGTATCGACGCGCAAGCCTTCTAGGTCTTGGCTTTTGAGGAAATTTTAGACTAACAGTTGACAACTCAGAGATCCCAAGACATCTGAAACTTGGTTGTACAACCGCCATTGGACATCAAATCCATTCCACCTCAGTAATTCGTGAGAATTGGTAAGGCTGTGATACCGATTCAGGTACTGCACATCCGGAAAGATAGCTTGAACTTTATCCATTAAGTCACATATCCCATTTTCCAGATCCCCGRTGATGATGGACGATCTCCAGCAGCGGAGATATTTCGCAGGGTGCGGGCACCCGTCATGGGCAACTCTAATTTAAAATTCTTCCAATTGGAGGCAGGCGCATGAAAAGCCACGCCGCAAATCTGTGCTTCAGGTCTGGATGCCATGTGCTGCCCCTGTGCATTATCGATGCCTCTCAGCTGAAATATTTGCGCGGATCCTGCCGTTAAACCGCACAACAACTGAATCCAGATCGGAAATTTCTGGCCTTTTGGTCGTCAAACAGGCGATTGTTGGACGTTTCTTTTTTGGAGGGTTTGAATTCCAATCCCGATACTTATGATCGAGTTCTATGATTTCGAAGAAGCTCTGGTCCACGACATGAGCCCAGAACCAGTTGCATGGGATTTTGGCATGCAAGCCACTGAAGGCAGCATCCCTGACGCCACTACCAAATTGGTAACCTCCATTGATATTGCTTTTATTTTGGGATCATATAAGCCTCCAGCTTTCTCCTAGCTTTGCTGTCTTTCAATAAGCTTGCTTCCTCTGTGGCGAATATACACCAACGTCACTAGAATGTCTTCCTAACCTTGAAGAATCGTCGATATACCTAGGCTGCACGTTGGATATCTCCAAGCCGCCAGTGGCAATTGAAACTTCTATCATATGCGTTTGCAAGGAGGCGCGGATCTAAGTCGACGTTGACGAATACCAACAAACCTCGATGATGGAAGAACGAATGCGTGTATAAGAAGCTGCTTATTTTATCCGTCGCCCTCTGTCTTTTACTGAAGGCAAAGAAGCTCTTCAGCTGCTTCGGGGACCATCGTTCATATTCTCTAATCAGCTAGCCGCCGTCATGAATCTTTTCTATACCGCCACCATCCTCATCACGGCGGCTATCGCCCAAGCTCAATCCATCGCCGAGCTCACGGCCCAGATGCCATCATGCTCAATGGCCTGTCTCTATACCGCTGTCACGGGAGCAGGCTGTAGCATGACGGACGAAGCTTGCGCGTGCGGTTCAGCGAGGAGTGCGATCGCTAAAAGCGTAACACCTTGTATCATATCGTCTTGCTCCACGCAAGATGCCCTCAGCAAGTAACTCACTTCCTCAACCTCTACTTGAGCTGACGACTTCCTCAGAGACACAACAGCTCGCTCTCTCGATCTGCAAGATGGCTGTTCCTTCAAGTGGAAGCGTTACAGTTGTCTCACCAGTATCACCCGTCGCCGCTCCTCCGGCACCTGGTGCAGCTACACCTATTCCTCCACCAGCTCCSCCCAGAGTAGCCTCTCCGATATCCGTTGACCCGGGGGCACCAACTCCTGTCCCATCACCAGCAGCCCCCATCCCAGGCTCTGCACCTCCTTTGGTGTCGCCTTCTATAATCGACGGAACTGTCATATCACCTTCGCCAACCAGCGGAGTCGTTTCGTATGCAGCCGTTCCGACTGTCGTCGGCGGCACCACCGTGGTTCCTGGGGCGGCCACCAGCCGCGTGACTTTCCCGGGAGCGGCTAGCAAAGGCCATGGTATGAATAGTCTTGGAGGTGTGGTTATGCTGGTTGCATTTCTTTTGTAAATAACGGCCGTAAGATGTATATAACGAGGGCAGAATAACATTGGGATATTGATTCTGAACCGAGTTGTATATGAGTTGAAGTCGGGTTCAAATCCAATTTCGATGAAACTTGATCAGATCATCACATTTTGTTTGATACGGCGATTACAACATTAGCATGCCGTTTATCCGCGGAAAGGGCCCGGCCCTTTTTCCCATCATAGCGAAGACGTCTTTGAGCTACAATATTCGAGACCCATCTGGAGCCACTGATCGTGACAGAGCCGTGTATGCGATAGGGAGGGACAAGAGCAGGTACCGATTGCGAGGTCCAGACTCTCCTTCACAGATAGAGAGAACAAGGGTAGGTGATAGTCAATAGTCCTCAAAAACTCCACGACGGCAATCGATATTCCGTGGGATGCTGAATATTCCGCGAGTTTATTGGGTTCGCTGGGAAGGAGCAGCCGATACAGTGAGATTATGAATTGGTTTATCAAAATGACCAATGCATAGTAGAAAGCGTATGCATTCGCCACAGGGAAAGACGAAAAGTGGGTCACAGTCRTGAAGGGGTGCGGCTGCGACGATGCAATGTGGAAACTTGGCCGGCTGGAAAACTTAGGATCAGGATGCTTAAGTTTCCATTCTTCTTTGTGGGAGGGGATATCTTCGAGGAGAACTAGGGAGCGTTTGAGGAGAAGTTGAGCATCACCAACCAGTGTTGACGAACTTTGTGAGAATTCTGAGTTGTTCGTGTTTTTGTCTTCTTGGATCCGTTTTCAGGCGAGATCCGTTGTCGCTCGCTATACAGCATTGATATCTGTGCGTAGGCATCGCAGAGTTCGGGAAGAAATGATACAGACAAAGCTGGGGTTTTGTGTTGATCATTGAGGAGTGCTGTACGAACGGCACTCCATTGCGGTTGTGCCAACAATGTAGACCGGCACTAGCAGATTGCTACCGTGATAATAGCAAATCGATTCACTTCAAGTAACATGCGGTAAAACTCATCATCTCGTTCTTTCACTGGTCCGCGAATGGCAAAGGGCTGCTCAAGGCCAGCTACGTGGTGTAGCCAAGGGTGGTCCGTACTGTCTAGAAGGTGCTCATTGCTGTATGTTGGTGTAATCGCCTAGAATTAACAAAGTTAAGCTCCCTAAATAGTAATTGGTCTTGCTCTTCGCTTACTTCGTGAAGGCACAGAGCAACGATAGAGCCTATCGCATCCGTGATTTGAGAGTCGACCTTGAAACTAGTTATGGCTTGGGTCACCATTCCCAAGGCTCGTCCTATCCAAAGTCAATATCGTGAAAGCTCTAAGGCTAGCTCCCAGAGCATGAACGATATGCATAGCTTCTTAGTAAGCTCGCGGCTCTCAATCCCCTAACCAAAAGACTCGCTGTCGGTATGGTGGCTTACCATAGAGGCGCCTGCCGTCCTGCATAGGAGACGGTTGAGTGTGATCTATCTTAAAAGAGTGGTAGCCAAAGCTAGATATGATTGCTTTTGAGCGGCCTGGTGCAACGAAGCTCGTTGTAATTCGAATGCCTGTATGTTAGTACATATCATCTTCATTGGTCCATTGTCTAGATTATAKTTCAGAAAAGACACAACGATATCTTCTTTCCAAGGCGCGGTATAAGGAGAAGGGGGGAGACGTTGAGACGCAGTTGTTCTCGTGACATCTTGATCACTCTTGTCTTTTGTAGAAGAGGTCTGCTTTGAAGAAGACTTTTCAGCTTGCTTTTGCTTCCGAAGGAGTTTCTCTCCGTCATCGATAAAGGCATCACGAAAGCCCAGGCAAGTAAAGTTCCCCTGAGTACATCTTGCACACGAAGGCCACTTTTTATCTACGGCACATCAGTTTAACCACTCCAATTGCCAGAACACCACACTCTCGAAGACAGCTGGTGTCCCCCAAAGTACTGTATCACGGGAAGTAGACAATTACCAACTAGTCATCATGTAATGCACGACTTACCGCAATTAACGCGCTGTCCAACGCAAGTTATACAGCCCTGGGATCGCCCTTTGTTGTCCCCAATTACCATATGAGACTGACGCCAAAGTCATCCTTCTCGCAATATTTGCAGGATCAGGTCAATTTCTTTTAATCTTTCTTATATAACTACCGACTTCCAACCGCGACCTTCTTTCGGCTGGGGGATTGCCACGTTCCGGATRCTATTTTRAGGCCTAATTCCGATCCCTRCGGCGCATAGTCGGTGAGGCAGATCCAGGTTGGTTGATACATGACAAGTGATTTCAATTCTTACACTGTGCAACATCGGAATATCGCCATTGAGAATGGGCGATATTAAGTGCTACTTTCCATGTTCTATTCTAATCTTGAATAAATTGTGTGACTGAGATCCTCAGATATTCCACCTATCTTCACAAATTTTGAAAAGAGAAGGCTTAGTAATTTCTTCGAATGGCAAAGTATTCTGTGAATTCTGAAATGAACATTAAAACCCCTATAGATACAGAAAAGGAACCTTTTTATTCCTCGCCTGTAGTCATGTAACATTGTGCCAGTCAGAGCTCAGGATACAAGAGGCTTGGCATAGCCAACGCCATCAGAATCGATGCTGCTGGCCGCGGCAGGCGCTCTGACTTTGAACAATCTCGACGGAGCTGCACTATTCGTACAATACGCGCCAGCACCAAGATAATAACAAGAAGAAAAGCCACAGCAATCGTTAATGCAAACACCATAAGGCGAGGCTGTACAATCAGCATCAGTTGAGCATCTGCGCGTAGCTTCCGTAGTACACGGCGGGTTATACGATCCGGGACTGCAGTACCCAGTGCCGTTGGTGTCAGGCACGCAGTAGCCACTCGAGTCGCATCCAGGCGCATTACAACGGGCCTGGGCGGAGCACGGATTCGGGTTGTTACAGGTGTAGGCCCCCGGTGCGGGCCCTGTGGGAACTRCCATGGAAGTGGCAGTCGTCGTCACTGTTATTGTGGACGTTGGCGCAGTCGCAGTTATAGTCGCCGCTGTAGCACCAGCGCAAAGGCACGCGCTGGAATAAGCGGAGGCATCAGGGCAGTAAGTTGCGTACGTAGGGACGCTGCTGGGTGTGACCGTCATTTGGCGCTTTCCAACATTCGTATTTCCGCCATTGACTACTGTTGTCGTCGTTGAAGTGACTGTTGTGTAACTATAACTCCTTAGTCTTTGTGAGGCTTGCAATGTAAAAATTGGAAAGCTTACCTGGTGGCTGGAGTCACAGTTGTTTGCAAGAAACTAGCACAATCGGCSACACGCGAGGCCAACGGCGGCTTTGGGTTTGAAGTGCCTCTGATTCCTCTCAAGCAATTATTCGCATTGCATACTTGAGTGCTGGTAGCACGTGGCACTACTGCAATAACAGAATCGGCAACGAACCCAGCGAGAACGACAGTAGAGAATTGCATCCTGAGGATCAGTTTCTGAATTGGTATTCTTCTGTATGATAAATTCCAGGGAAAGTTTCCCCCCTTTTATGTTTCTTGAAGCTCCCGGGCTTCTTTCAACAAGGTTCAGATCATTGTAGGCCACAACTTGGCTGGCTTCATTGGAAAGCTCTCGCCGGACACCACGATAGGAAACAATACAACGCTAAGGCTAGTATAGTATATAGCTGAGGCTGATGGCATATGGCTAAAAGCTGAACTTGCCCTAGAAAGCAATTGCAAACGAAACTAGTGAGCGGCTTTGGCTAATTCGGACTTTTGGCTTGGCAGGGGCGTAGTCTGGTCTTGTCTGGAGCCGAAACTTGCTCAAAGATGCCTTATGCGAATAACAACAATGGTTCAGATTATGTAATTGAAACTCTTGCGAGGACGAAAAAGAATGCGTTGACTTCTCCGCATCTACAAGAAGGCCATCTAGGCTAAATCTATCTAGGAGTACATTCTAACACGATCTTTACAGGAAAATCAAGTCTCTATACTTGCCCAACGCCGCCGCTTGACTCCCAGAGAACTCCTGGTGTAAATTATCGAGCGCGGCAAAATGGTTCGCAAACTCCAAACCTTTGCTGTTCTTAGCTTCTATTCTCTCCCAGTCCCATTCATCGGTCGTCTCGACACTCTTCATTTCTATACTGGCCACATCCAAGGTGTCTGGCGTGGATTCTCCAGAAGATTTGTTTGACATCGTGTGCCAGCCTCCCGGCTTCGGTGGTAGCAGCCCCGACGCGGCCAGGACAACTTCAGGATGAATCGTCAGCCTCCCAAGCTTGATCACGTACTTCGAGACTGCGCTGGCAAAAATCGCTTTTTCATCCACATCTTTCTGTCCCTTGCCCTCCACGGTCTTGTAGCTCTTCTTGCCGAACCATGACCCATCTTCGAGGATATATCCACTAGGTTTGACGGCACCCTTCTTGACGAAATGCGTGACAATATATATCCATTTCCTATCCCAGCACAGTAGGCGTGACCACATCTCGAAGGGCTCATAGATGCCAATCTCGCGCTTGAAACTGCACATCACGCCGCCTAACATCGGCCCGTACCTCCCCCTGACCGGCTGCCCCGCCTCATCCAACACCAACTTCTCGCGCACATTATACCGCAGCATCTCGATACCCGGCTGTAGCAGCGCGCAGACGATGTGACTTCTTGACACGTCGAGATCAGCGAAGTACGTGCTGTTGGACTTGTGGAGGTTGTAGTCGCATTCGTAGAGCGGGCTATGGGAAGATGTGATGACAGGGAGAAACAGCGCCGACGGTGCAATCGCCGGGGGTATACGCGGCTTAATGAAGAGACAGTGCCGCAGAATGGCACCCCAGACGCGGTAATGCCATATAAAGGGTAGAGATTTGAGGTTGGCGAGGATGATAAGCGCCGCAATGATTCTGGAGTTCCGCCCGGGTCCGGTGAGGAATGCAGAGAGTTGGGAGCGTAAGCTGATACGAGAGGCGCCAAAAGAGAGGGCCAGCGCGCTGCCGAAAAGAAGGGRTTTGATGGGCAGGGCAGTTGCGCTGGCCATGGCGTTTGGGAAGGAGGAGGCCGTGCGGTGAAAAGGAAGGAAGAAAGGTCCATGCAAGGGAAKGGGGAAGGGGGAAGGGGAAGGGGAGGGCAGCAAARGAAGTCCGTTGGGACGGGACAAGCCTCATGCCGATTGTATGGCAGGCGAGAGGGACASAGAGATAGGGCCAACTCTGCCACTCTAAACCTTCCGACTCTAAACTTTTACCACGTGATTTTTGAACAAATAGTTATTAATTAAATAATTAAATAATYAAAAATCCATACGGTAAAAGTTCAGAGTTAGAAGGTTTGGAGTGGGACGGTAGTAGAGTTGGCCCGATCTGTCCCTCTCGCCTGCCATACGATTGAAGCTTTCSCATGTGCTTCTGTGCTTCTGTGCTTCTCAGCCCCCAACCTCACATGGAGCAAGCGCTGCCCTAWCCCCCCTCCCCCCTTCGCTTCTGCTGCTTTAATTTTCCATCTTCAGCCCCCTTCTCTCCTCCTCGCTTTCATTGGCCGACTCGCTCTCAGCGGTTTGATCCGCAGGGCCAGCCCTATGGCCGGAAGGAATGCTGCTTCATGTTGTGGCTTCATGTAGATGAAAGGCGCAGTCCAAGTTCTGCTGCGCCTGTGAAGCTTACGACAAGCTTAAAGCCAATGTCTCCTTGTATCAGACTTCCTCTGCTTCGTGATGCGTGTTTTGCTGTTTTCCTTCTTTACAATTTTGTCAAGTAGACAGTGAGTGTCCTTCGCCTTCGCTGCGGTATCGAATTCTGTCGACAAGACGGACATAATGAAGCATCCTTTGCTTTCAGTCACGTCTGGCCTATTTTTAGTATCATCTCCAGTGGTTCAGGCCTTCTGTTACAATCCAGATGGTTCCCAAATCACAGATCCGTGTACGGTCCCCTCAGAAGCTTTGAGATATCTTTTTAATCTTGGACCAGCGTACCAACCTTGCAATCAATTTGCAGACCAGGACTCGCCATGCTGTGGTACGAACCATACAGGTGCGATCAAACCAGATGTCTGTTTATCAAACGGGCTCTGTAGAAATTCTGGAGACAACATCATCTGGCGGCAGGGTTGCACAGATCCAACATGGAAAAGCCCGTATTGCGTGCAATTATGTACGGACATTGCAGTGAGTTTGCCCACATACGTGTTCATCAGAGCGAGAAGATTAAATAGTGGTAGCATGGCGGTAAAGCAACAGGCAGCGTGGCTGTAAGGCAGTGCGACGACGGTAAGAAAGCCTCCGWGATTCTCCCTCGAGCCTCACAAGGTACTACAATGGTCGGTGCTGATTCTATCAACTCTAAACAGGCTCTTTCTGCTGCACTGGAGGCAATGTCACATGTTGTAACAACGGTCTAGGCGTCCGCATAGCTGCAACAATTGGAGACCCTATCTCAACATCCTCATCAGATTCTTCTACCTCCTCAAGCCTATCTACGTCGAGCACTTCAGCCTCGTCAACTCCATCAACCACCATCGCAGCTGCAAGCAATGCTGCGCCGACAGCTACGACGATAGCAGAGACGCCTTCCCCTTCAGCGAAATCAAAGCCTGAGTCGAATATCGGCGTAGCGGTCGGTGTTGGGGTTGCGGTTGGAATCGTTGCCATCGCAGTTGGAATCGCRGCCTTCATATTCTTCAGAAGGCAACGCGCTCCACCTGTAGTTGCTATCCCTCTCGTAAAGAAAACAGGATCAGCTTACTCAAGCCCATCCAATTCGAGCCCCCCTTCTACACTATATCAGGAGCCTTATCAGACGCCAAATTATCCAGAGCTCGGAATTTATCAGAAACCAACCTACCAGGAGCTTGGAACACACCAGCCGGTAGCCTCAGAAGTCGACGGACACAGCCGACCCCTGGCGGGTGTGGAGGCGATGAAGGCCGTTCGGCCATGGGAGATGCCGGGTTGAATTACGGACGCGGCTAAGAAGTCGGCTACGAGCTCTGAGACGACATCCGACAACACATCGTTGCATTCGGTCACTTAGTCCATCATGCTGTCATCTCATCACCACAATCACTTGGCTTCAAAACAGAGAGACAAACCGAGATACCCGGCCACACGACTCTATTACTGAGCCGGGGAAAGATAGAGCTTCATGATGCGCGAGTCCGAACAATACGGGGAAGCTCACGTATTGCCTAGAAGAACAAGAAGAGAACCAGAAGCAAAGTCAGAGGCGTCTTGTTTTTGAGACAATGTCTGCCTGTCTTCATCAATCCAAGAGCCTCTGCTTGTTCTTCATCGACCCACGCATTCAGACTGCACAGGATAGCGAACCAGCTCATCTCCTTATCTTCCGATTTCGCTGTATCTTGATTCGGAATCTGTCTTTAGTTTTAGGGGCTGTCAGCGCAAGTTCTACAGATCACTATGGAGCTGCCGTTGAGCACTATCCAGCCATCGTTAAGCTCCCGCGCTCTCTTCTACCCTCTGAACAATCGAAACCGGCTAAAAGCTCGCCACGATCTAAAGTCTCCCATATTTGGAACAGCAGCTCGCGCATGCGGGAACGGATGCGCCCCGTTGGACGATATGCCAAACGCTAATCACGTACATATATTACGCTAGCCTCCACCTCAACCAAGTGACACTACAATCTGCAAGCTATGTCTCGTGAAATCACATCACTTTGAGAGTAATCACTGTACTTTCTAAAGTTTTGGCTCCAATGTATCTTACTTCGCTTTTACATCTTTATATAAAAATAGCCGGGCTTTCTGTACGGCCGAGGACACCCATGGCACTTCACTAAGGATGATTTTGCTATAATTGTCAACCAAGTAGCTGCAATGAATGATAATTTTGCCTAAATGATTTTTGGGAGCACAAAATACGGCGCACGTCTTGGTCTTACACGGCCTTGACGTAGCTCTCACTGTAAAAGAAAAGTCTTTTGCAATTTTCTATGCACAGTCGTTATTTCATTTCATTCCTCATCTCATCATCTAATTCTTYAGTCCAAAATTTTGCAGCCGCGGTTTCGAGCGGCGTGGTGGTCTATCAAGTCATCGAAGCCGCTTCGAGTRCTCCTTCAATTGCTATCCACGAGCAGGTCCGCCATTATGGGTTCGAGGTTTTCAAAGGAAAGGTACTGGGGTGGCCTTATGGAGACTCCAAGCACCCGAGAAACTGGTCTGCTTGGGTCAAGTTGTATAATTTAGTGGTAATCATTTCTTTGGAATTCTTCACGTAGGTTACTCCGTTCTCACAGACACGCTGGAGCAATTGCTGACCAACATTAGTACTCTGATTAGTGCTGCAGGTGTATGAGCAGGTGCGCTCTAATGAAGTTGCATGCTGACGACGTCTAGGCTGAGGCTTCTCAGGCCAGCGAGAAAGAATTTGGGATTGGAAAGACCGTGGGAACTCTTTGCTTTACTTCAAGGTAAGCTATTCGGACGATGTATCACGACGAAAATCCTAGTACCCCGCAGTTATCTATATGGCCAAGCCATTGGCGGTATCTTCTTCTCCCCACTGTCCGAGAGCTTTGGTCGCAAGCCTCTGTACATAGTCTCGATGCTCTTGTTCAGCGGATTTTGTGTGATCATCGGCACTTCCCTATCCATTCCCGGTGTCATAATCGGCAGATTTGGGTCTGGTCTGCTGTCCGCGATGCCTACAATTGTCGCGGCGGGCTCGATCGAAGACATGTTTGATGCTGAAATGAGAGTGTGGATGATTTTCGGCTGGGGCGTAATAGCTAATATCGGCTTGTGTTTGGGGCCTATCTACAGTTCGTATATCTCTTAGTTAATTGGCTGGCACGTCACCTTCTATGAATTTGTGTGTGCAAATGCTAATCTTGACACAGGAGATGGGTATTCTGGATCGCAGCTATCGTGACATTCTGTCAATTTCTAATGACTCTCTTCATCTGCGAGAGCCGGCCCTCACAAATCCTCAAGAAGAGATTGGCCTGTCTCAACAAAGCACTTGCTTCTGAAGAGCCTTTCATCATTGACAACCCAGACGAAACACATTCCTTCCACGACTTCATCGCCACCTGCCTCACCCGCCCCACCCATCTCTTCTTCACAGAACCCATCATCTTCGTAACAACAATAGTCTCCATAGCCTACAGCCAAATCTACCTCCTCACCGTCGCCCTCCCCACCATCTACACTCAAGCCCCCCTCAACTTCACCCACCGCAATCCTCGCTCTCCTTCCTCCCGCTCATCCTCGGCCTCCTCCTCAACGTCCTCCCACATTTCCACGACCATCACCTCCTCAAACGCATCAAGGCCCGCCGCGGCATCGTAAAACCCGAACACAAAATCCACGGCTTCACTCTCGGCGTGCCCTTCCTCGCCCTCGGACTCTGGATCTTCGCCTGGACCATCCCACCCTTCTCAAATCTCCCCTGGGCCGTTTCCTTCTTGCCCCTGATTCTCGTCGGCTTCGCGACCAACGAGTTCGACACCACGCTCGCGGGCTACATCACGGACTCCTACACCATTTTCTCAGCGTCTGCGTTCTCCGGACTGGCGTTTGTGAGGGCTGYGCTGAGTGGGAGTGTGCCGTTGTTTGCGGAGCAGATGTATGATGGGTTGGGGCCGAATAGGGCGACGAGCGTGCTTGCCGCTGTGGCGACGATGTTTTGTATGGCGCCGGTATTGTTTTTGAGATATGGGGAGGGGTTGAGGGAGAGGAGTCAGTTTGCGAAATTTAGTAGGTAGGCGGAGAGGGCGATGGAGTGTAAGGTTGAGGCATCTGGGGTGGGGGTTGTGGTGGACTCTGAGGAGGTTGAGGGGCTGGCGGTTGAGTTAGCGGAGAGGGGGGTGGCTGAGGGTGAGGTTTTGGGAGGGACAAGTTGAAAGGTTTGCTTTGGAGATGCAGACATTAGAACAGAAACCAAGAAATCAAAGTTATCGTCACTTATTGGCCCTACGATATCTGGTGTAACAATACTGTCTCACTTTTGGTAGCGAACTTTGCTTCTTCCCAAAAAAGGGGGCTGGTTCGCCAAACTGCAGTTACTTGCGAACTCATTGGAATTCAAAAATTGTCAACATGGAAAAGTAATATAAAACCATAGATGGCTTTGCGATCTTTGATGTAACGCGAAGTAGTCCACGGGTATTTGCATAAAGGGGGGCTGGTTCTTCGCCAAGATACGCCGTACTTGCCACTTGATTTTTGGAACGCGCATGATGACTTCGATTTTTGAGAACACTCTTACTGCCAATAGCGCAGTGACTGTGCCACCTGCACACGTCAGGGTCTTTTGAGTCTCTCATRGAGTGTTGTCGCTTGTCATGTGACAAACCCCTGTGTGGCGATTTCTCGCCACCAAGCTTGACCTCCTGCCTCTCACACGCATGAACTGAGATCACTTTGTCAAGCTTCTGAGCCTCACCAGACGACGTGCGTGCTTGTCCTATGAGGTCTTATGCTTTGGCTCGGACGAGACTGCGCCCCAACGCGCGACCTGTCTCGCGGGGGTGCATCCACGGCCCTATCAGAGAGGCCACCGCATGACAGCAGACTCACCTGCCGGGCATGGATCTAGTTCCATGCAGCACCCATGCGCAACATCCGGGGCTTTCTGCAGCTCTCGGCTTCATTCGCAATCACAGATCTCGGCGGCGCTTGCCCCTGGTGGCTTTGCCTTGCATCCCCAATGAGAACCCCCGCTTCCGCCCATGCCAGACCACCGTCACAGAGCTCTTGCYCTTCAGCAGCCGCAATGCTCAACAACTTGGCCACCAACATGCCGCATGCGTGCAACTTGCCAGCCGGCGCTGCTGATCCTGGCCTGAAATGACACGGTCCCATGCTCCCCATTGGGAAGTTGTGACAGGTCAGGAAGGCGCCGCCCTGGGTGAGTAGCTGCCACAAGAGATAGGTTGTAACGTTTCTCATATATGGCCATATGGCCCTCATTCACACGTCGAATCTCCTCTTTTAAGCGCTTCAATTGCCAGTCGGCTGGGGGATACCGTCTGAGTCGACAAGATGCTTCTCAAGATATTTTCGTGGCTATTCTTTATCGGTCTTTGCACCGCACAAACGGCGTGCAATGGAAACGCGGCCCTCTGTGATCGCATCTGGTCGAATGTTACGCAGATAGGAACCCATGATTCTGCTTTCGTCGGGGACTTAATTACTGAGAATCAGGAGCTCAGCGTGACCGACCAACTGAACGCTGGCATCCGATTTCTACAGGCCCAGACTGTAAGTACCGAGCTTTAGGGGCATTTTCTCTACGGATCGGAAGTTTTGCCGTATATTCTCTTCATGAAACATTTTCTTTCCTTCCATAAATTCAGCCTCATGCGTTTACAAATGCTCCAAATCAGCGAAACTAACCTCATTCTTTAGCATAGCTTCCTTGATCAGATTTTCATGTGTCATACATCATGCTTCGAGCTCAATGCTGGGACCCTCATTAGCTATCTAGAAATGATCTCAACTTGGATGGACGCAAATCCAAATGAGGTCGTTACGCTGCTCTTGACCAATGGCGACGCCATCGACGTGAGCAAGTTTGGCACTGCCATGACCACTGCCGGGCTCGCAAAATATGCCTATACACCACCAGGCAAGCTTACTCTAAGCCAATGGCCGACTCTAAGTGAGCTGATAACAGCCAATACACGGCTGATTACGTTCATGGGTTGGTTCCGCCGTCCTTCATAGCCACAGATCTAATTGAAGTAACAGACTATCATGCGGATACTACCAAAGTCCCATACGTTTTGGACGAGTTTTCGTATATTTGGGAGACTCCCTATGATGTGACAACACCCGACTTTCCAGACTGCTCTATCGATCGGCCCTCAGGATCAAATGGGCAAGGCCTGATGTACATCATTAACCACTTCCTAGACATCAATCTTCTCGATCTCGGAATATTGGTGCCAGACAGGGACTCTGCCCCGACGACGAACGCAGCCACTGGAACTGGAAGTATTGGGGCTCAGGCGGGTCTTTGCACGCAGCAGCATGGAGCGAAGCCTAACTTCGTTTTGGTTGACTATTTTAATCTTGGTAGGTTCTTGCACAATTCCAGCCTCCAGGAGAGGAATATTCGCTAACCTGATAATAGGGGATGTGTTCACGGCACAAAATACTCTTAACGGACTCTGAAGTAGTAAATTGAGTAGTTATAATACGATCACATACTCCATTTCCGGAATGCTGCCATGAGGAAATTGTCAGTGACCACAATTGATGCAGTAAGCAAAAGTTCGGTATTTCTTGCAACTAGATTTGCTTATGTCGGGGTGTTGCTCTGCTTGTGAATTAATTACTACACCTTGATAAATTCGACCTACTATCTTAGAGGCTTGTCGACAAGGGCCCATCGTAATTGTCGGGTCTGGCCCGACCCTGGATCCATTGATTCGCTGAAGGGCGCGGTCTCTACGACGGACGATTTTAATTGGCTGCAAGGGGGCCATGCCAGTCATACCCGCTCACTGTCAGCTAAGCTTTTACGAGGGTCAAAATCTATAAATCAACATCTCTTCCCCAACGTCTGTTGCTGACGATAAGAAGAACATTTCCCTTGATCCTAAATCGAAGTAGGATTGCAATTGCCTTCTTGGGCCGGCATCTCATGGTAAGTTGTTCTACAACTTTTCCGGGGTCATCCGAGTCAATATCTCATCTCACCTCACCTCAAGTCCTAAATTGAGGACGAAATGGCATCGGTCCTTGCTCCAGTACTTCAAGATGGTCTGAACCACATTCCCGCGCCTTCAGCCTCAGCATTCGACGCCGAGTTTGGTGGTCTTCTTCCCCTAGGCCAAAGCATCCCATCATCATGGGGCACCACCCGTCTCTACGTATTCCCCCCAACCTCAACTCCAACAGGACGCCGCATCGTCCTCATTCACGGCGGCGGCACTCCGGCCCTAGGAATGGCACCCCTAGCTTACGCTCTCGCCAAGAAAGGAAACACCGTCGCAGCGTATGACAATTGGGGTCACGGGCTCTCATCCGCCCCTCTTGCCCCTCACACAGCAGCCCTCTATCACCACCAACTCCTCGAAGTGCTCCTGCACCTCCAATGGACCTCAGCTCACATCCTCGGCTTCTCAATCGGCGGCGTGATCGCTGCCAGTTTCGCGGCCTCCCACCCCGCCACCGTTGCATCCCTGATCCTCGTCGCGCCCGGCGGGCTCTGGAAACGAAGCGACTTGTCGGAGGAGGATAGGCTTATTGAAGACGGCAGTGAGGGCAGGGGGTCGCTTTCTGAGCAGCGAATCTTGAACTTCGTGGAAGGCCCGCTGGACGCGAAGCCGAAAGAGGGGTGGAAGGCTAGGTTGAGGGAGGGGGTGGTGGATACGAATGCGGTGCAGATTTGGCAGCGGGAGAATCATCGGGGGCATGTGAGTAGTATCATGGGACAGTGGAGGCATATTGGACTGTATGATTTGCATGAGGATTATAGGACGGTTGCCAAGGGGGTGGGGAAGAAGGTGTGCGTGCTGGGGGAGAAGGATCCGGCGTTTGGGGAGGAGTTTATGAGGAGAGAGTTGAGGGGGGTGGGATGGAGGAAGGAGGATGTGAGGGTTGTGAAGGGGGCAACGCATGAGTTGCCCAGGAGTCATGTTGGTGAGCTGGTGGAGATTATGGGGGAGTCTTTCAAGAGCTAGAGAGGTGGGAAATGGGTTCGAATAGAAGGCGACTAGAGTCAAAGCGAGAAAGCTTTCAACAAGCATAAACAATGGGCAAGTGTCGTCGCATATCAGGAGTTGAGAATCTTCAACAGGCATAGCGGTAGGTTTAGTATCAAATCAGCACTCGAACGACCTTTAGCTGGTCCGATGAGGACTCTTATGTCAATAACTTTCTCTTTCCATGACCAATCAASCCTCCTGGCCTATAAATCCAGAGAGATCACTTGAAGTTTCGCTTTGATCCTGAGGTTTCAATTTCAAACCTCGGTTTATATCTTCTATCGCATAGCTCACCAATAGCTTTCTCGTCCGGAATTTCTCTCCGAGATGAATCAAGCTTTTATGCCTAGTAGTTCAAAGAGATAATTTTGACTCTCACATCGATCTTGAGCTTTCAACTTTCTGGGATCAGCTAACCTTGGCTTTCGCCATTTATAGCATCAATGCTTTCATAGGCTTTACGATCCGGTATAGGGCTTTCAGAGAAGTCCGAAAACAGTAATCCATGCACACATCGTATTCCATGCAAACCTGTTTTTCTTGCACCTGAATCTTTTACCGCCTTTTAATATCCCTATGGCGATCTTCCATGGTTCCAATGCACATATGCAAGATAACGCAGTACTTGTGTCTACCGACAACTACTATCTGGCGCTAAGCCATCGACCTTTTCCCTAAAGTTGTTTCTGACAGTTTTGGAAGTCGTTATCTCGGAAATCCACGTGTTCGGAACTAGTAGCTACTGGATCCTTCAAACTATCTGCTTGGGCATTTATTCTCTGATAATTAGTAGATTGCTACGGAGAATAAATACCCAAGCAGCTGGCTACTGAGTCAAGTAGTTTCTTGCGGAGAATATAAACCCAATATGACGGAGTGATCATCAATAATGGCTCCAACGGCAGTGCACAGACCGATTATAGCCTCAATCTTTTGAAGGCGGGCCGGATCCTGGGGCGTAGCTTCCCCGGATGGATTGATTCACCGCCACACACTTCGCCGTCCCGAGGTCATATTTATTTCCCCACATCTTTTACAAGCGCTTTCTTGAAGAACTGCGTTTCATTCAAGGATCTCATCCAGAGGGTGGAACAAGCCACGTGGTGGTGTGCATGTAACGAAGATATGCTTAAAGCTTTTTCGCAAGATCTAGATCGAGTTAAGGCACGGGGTCATTGGCGGGTATACCACGGAAACGACGGCACTCCACCTCCTCTGCGAAGAAACGTGGCCTCCGATGTCAGACAAACAAATCAGAGGAGCAGGAGTGGAGATATCAGAGGGCAATTCGGGGCTCCGAAGATTGAGCTTTTCCTAAAGCGCTGCAAACTCTTCCCTTGACGCTGGAGCTAGCTGCTTCAAGCTGGAGTAAAGTGGGCTAGGTGCCGATTGTCGGCCTCAACGACGACGTCTCTTTTATGGATTTTGAGGCATTTGACTCATTGTTTGTTCGTATATCTCCTTTCTATGTTCCTGTGGARGGATTTCCTTCTCATCAGTGTCATCTGAAGCTCAGGTATTGCATTGCCTCCTAACTACATACTGGTATCTTTGTTATTGCCTTCCATGATCCAGCAGGAAGAGGAGATCATCTCTTCTCTGTATAATGATCTTGTACTTCAGAATCATAAATTAGACCTCCTGCTCCATCATGTCTCCCAGCCTCCATGAGAAACCTAGGGAGGAAAATGTCCCACACACTCAAGACCGAGATGATGCTGCCTCGATCAGAACAGTGAGCACCACAGACCAAAGACCAGATCTAGAGCACTTCCAATCGCACTTGTCTCACATTCATGATGCACCAATTCAGCAGTATTCTTCATATGTCGAGGTTCCGGACGAGGTGTATGACAGAATCAAGCCAAACAGAAAATTGGTTATTGTGGCGCTCCTTTCCTTCTGCTCCTTCCTAGCTCCGATATCGAGCACGACGATCTTGTCTGCTATCCCTGAGGTTGTAGCAACATACCACAGCACAGGAACAATCATCAATTTGAGCAATGCTTTCTACATGCTGTTCATGGGCATATCTCCCTGCTTCGTATGTCTGTTTCCCGAGTATTTTATTCCATATCTGGAAAATTTCGAGAGTATTGGGAGCTTCGTTGCTCCCGGATGAAGTGCTCTACTCGGGAGCACCGAAAGACTCGAATACTCCCGAATATTCTGAAACATTCCTTGATAAGGCAATGCTGACTTCGTTTTCTTGCAGTGGGGGCCACTGAGCCAAGTGTACGGCAGAAGATATGTACGCATTTAACTCCTCTAATCTTACAAGAATTCCAATAAGCTTCTGACCTCAATAGATCTGTCTCGTAACAGCAGTGCTCTTCCTAGGCTGCTCACTCGGCACTGCGCTTTCACCGAACCTGGCTTCCTACTACGTTTTCCGCATCCTCACCGCATTCGAAGGCACTTCCTTCCTCACAATCGGAGCATCATGCATCGGGGACATCTATCGCCCCACAGAGCGAGCGACAGCAGTGGGCTGGTTCATGTCTGGGACTTTGATCGGCCCAGCCTTTGGTCCCTTCATTGGCGGCATTATCGTGACCTTCAAATCCTGGCGCGACATCTTCTACCTGCAGTCCGCACTCGCGGGCGTCGCAGCAGTCGGGGCTTTCTTCCTCCTCCCCGAGACAGCACATCATAGGAAATGCGATGAGCTGGTCGGGCTCCCTCTCAAGAAGAAAGCGCAGATCCTTTGGGGGATGCTGAACCCCTGGCGCGTCGTCAAGCTCTACAAGTACCCGAACCTGATCATGGTTGCCCTTGCGTCTTCTTCTCTGGTTTGGAACATGTACTCGTTGCTCACGCCCATCCGCTACGTCCTCAACCCCCGCTTCGGCCTCAATAGTCCCATCCAATCCGGACTTTTCTACCTTGCACCCGGATGTGGCTACATCGTCGGCACGTTCGTTGGCGGCCGCTACGCAGACCACGTCACGAAGACGTGGATCAAGAAACGCAATGGTAACCGTGTGCCAGAGGATAGGCTCCGCTCGTGTCTGCCGTTTATGGGCATTGCAATCCCGGCTTGTATGCTGCTCTATGGATGGAGTATCGAGAAGCGATTCGGCGGCATTGCGCTGCCAGTCATCATGATGTTCATCCAGGGTATTGCTCAGCTATTCTGCTTCCCGAGCTTGAATACGTATTGTCTGGACGTGATGCAAAACAACAGCGCTGAAGTTATCGCTGGGAACTACATGATCAGATATCTATTTGGCGCGCTGGGTAGTGCGTTCGTGCTCCCTGCGGTGGAGAAGATTGGCGTGGGCTGGTTCTCGACGATTAGTGCTGGGTTCTTGATTGTTAGCAGTCTTGCGACGTTGACGGCAGTTTGGTTTGGAGCAAGCTGGAGAGATAGTATCGATAAGAAGAGGAAGGCGAAGAGAGGCAAGTCGGCTGAGGAGAACGAGAAGGACGTTGCGGAGCCTGTGGCCCTGAAGGGCAAGGAGGACGACAATGTCTGAATCGGGTTGAGGGATAAGGTGAGGGTTGGGTATAGGACCAACGGACTCTGTGCCGAAGAGGGTAATTGTCTCGGTCGGCTGGATATTGGTCACCGGTTCTTGATGTTAAAGACAGGGTGTACGGTGGGGGAAGGATTTTTCTGGTAGGGAACTGCCCCGAAGCAAGCTGGATGAGCAAGAGCAGGCATTTGACGAATGCTACTCACTTCCAATAGGCGTAGCTCGTACCGGTAGGTCGGAGACGATGCTACTAGATCATAGATTTTCAATCATCAAACCCCCACAGAAGTAGTTGTCCGTCGTATTTGACTAATTGCTATCTTCGAGTTGGAGGGGTCATTATGCACCTCTCCCGTTCAGGTCACGACCATGGGCTCTTTTGGTAATGTATTTCTAGGTTAAGAAGGGATGTGGGGAGCGACGTGGGGAGGAAAGCGGCGTGAAAGCAATCAAACGATGCTGCGACACCCACGTCCATGGGAAGAGAGCATGTCGTTATCTTGTAGCTGGCTCCTGCGGCGCCCRTTAAACTTGATCGGCTCTAACATCACGGTGATCACGTACTTTTGAAGAATCATGTCAACGGTGAAATGAATGTTACAATGGGATCTGGGATGTAGACTTCTGTATTCATCCGAAGCTGATCTTCTGCCTGGTCAAATCTCTAAAGACGTAGTCCAAAACCTGGCGTTTCTTCCTCTCCTCTTCATCTTCATCAGGATCGGCGCCGCGCTTGAGACTCTCCTCCTCGTCCTTTTCTAATATTTCGTCCTCCGGGGTTCTGGGGAACCATGCCCTGATCTGACCATCCGTATGCGCCGTAAAGACACCATCTGATTGGCCCCTGAACACAAGCCCTGCAATGCGATTCTTGACGTTTCGCTCTCCGGTCCTAGACCTTACGGACGCTAGATTTGGGCCCGGAACTTTCAGGCGTTTGAGGAGCTTTCCCTGGTGGAGCTCGAAAATGAGCAGTTCTCTTTCGCTGGGGTAGAAAAGCAGTTCTTCACCCGCTGGAGTGGAAGCATTAGGTGAAATAACGAGAGGAAGTGTTGATAAATGTGAGTTCTTCAGAGTCGGGCCGAAACTGGCGAGAGTATTTCGTCCCGTAGCAGCATCCCAGACTCGCACTCGCTCGTCATGTCCGGCTGAGACAATGTAGGAGCCATCATCTGTCCAGGTGATGCCATTGACAGCGCCTTGGTGGGCTTTGCCGGTGTCTCGAGACCGCGCATTTGTACCCATCGCATCTATCCCAATGATCCCCAACGAGTCTTCCATATCCAGGACTCCTAGTGATCCTGAGCTCTTGCGTATATCCCATACTCGAACCGTGCCATCTACCCCGCCACTCGCGAGGATATGATCAAGAGTAGGGCTCCATGCTAACGAAAGAAGAGCTCCCTGATGCCCTGCTAGTGAATGCGTACTCGCACCAGAGCGTAGATCCACGAGCCTTACAGCGGGATGCTGAGTTGCGCAAGCAACAAGCAGATGCTGGGCAATGAAGGACAGCGTATGTGTATAGACTATAGACCCTAAATCGAAATCCGCCGATACCGTCTGTGCTTCTGTAGCATATAGCTTAAGATGATGGTCGTATGAGGAAGAGAGGAAAGCAGCGGAATCGAAAGGGTAGAAACTGAGATGCGTGACACCGAACTTATGTGCTGAAGCTGCTCTTTAGGGTTATTAGCAAATGTTCGGCGAAGGGGGGGGAGGAAAGGACGGGCCTGGATATCGCGGCAGTAGGCTGCAACATGTGCCTTGAAGTCGTAGGGCAGTCGTCCAGATCCCAAAGTTTTATGGAGGCATCAAGCCCTCCGGATAGGAGGCTGAGAGGGTCAGCTTAGACCTCAGCTTAGACATGTTGTGCTCACATCCTGTTCTCAATGTCGAGAGCGAGTGCGTTTACTCCAGCTTGATGGGCCCATGACTTTGATACTGTGGGCTCCACGGACGATTGCCCGGCCTCGTCTGCTGCGATCACCTCCTTCTCGCCGCCATCAAAACGGAGACCYGGGCAAGGCTGAACGGCATGGATCCGTCGGGCAGTCTGTATCCACGCAAAGGCCTCGTGGCCCAGAAGGCCTACGGATCGCTCAAAAAGGAGCCGATTCATACATTCTCTGCCGTGGTGGGGGAGTTCCTCAAGTCTCAAGGTTGATGTGCCTAGAGGGTGGCAACAAGGCAGCGAGCGAGACCCAGACGAGCGGGAAGTGTGGGCTGATTTCTGGGCTGAGGAAATTGAGGCTGCTGAATTGGGTCTGTGCTATTGTAAAGTTGGGGAAAGGGGGGATTATAGTATCGATATTTGAGTTTTCGACCCGTCTGATGATTCCGAAATCCGAGGGTTTGGGGAGAGCCGTCGCTAATGGCGTTGGGGCTGCGACCGTAGACGGGGCGTGGCGGGCTGAGATCCAGATCCAGCGACGCGGAACGGGCGCCAGGGGTAAGAAAGCAGGGAGACCACGTCACCACCTATCGTCCACCGCATCGTCCACCGTATCGTCCACTGTATCGTATATCGTGTCGCAGCAAGACGTGCAATAAYCAGATAATGCGTTGGATATTGTGGGCGACTCAAAGAGTGCGAAGAAAGCCATTATAGCAGCCATAATTCAGAAGTGTCGAAGTGCGTATACAAGTGCAAGCAAGCAAGCAATGTAGAGTACTGCCTGGTCGGATGCGGCTCCAGCAGCCTCGATGGCCATGGTCCTGGTGGTCCACGCTAGTAAAACATTGGTAGCACACACACAATCTTGCTTTCCAAATATCTCGGTGCCATTTCCTACATATAGCCTACTGCTTTCTCAGGGTCAGTGTTATCAGCATAACCTCGATTTGCGTGGCCTTTGTCGCCGAGAAGACCAAGATCAAGACTGCGTGGCCGCTTGCTTTCGAAGTTGCCAAGCTTACACTCCCGGCGGGCCAATGTCTCCTGGTATCGACCCGAGCTATGAAAGCACGCCGCGACAGACGGCGACCCTCTACGATGCTGTCGCTGGTCGAATTTCCTACGCAGGCTTTATCCCCAAAAAGCTGCAATTTGCCTCGACGAGAGATACTCCGTCTAGTTCCTCAGCGCCGGTGCCACCAGAAGCTGTCCTCTTCCGGCGAAAGAATGCTCCAACAAGGTTCGCCGAAGATGATTTTTATTTCGCGAATGAACGGAAGGCTGGTCTTGAGCTGCCAGATCCTGACTTGCTGAAGGCCTTACATTGCTATGCTTCTGACTTCTACTCACGGAACACTACAAACAGCGGGGCTGGGGATTGGAAGAGCTTGGATGAGACCGCCTTGCTCGCCTTGGGCATCCTGATTGAAGAAGTCTCCCGCTTGTCCAGGACAGGAGATCTTGTATTCATCGAAGGAGAAAGTGTACCAAGCTCATTTAATTCACGAAAGACGTCGCGGACATCTCAATCTCGAGAGCCAGCGAAGTTGAAACGCAAAGCTCCAAAGGAAAGTTGGTTTACAGGATCCTACCACGATTTCGACTGAAACAATGCCTGTCAAGACCCACGCGCTTTTAAGTTTGATTGGGCCGGCCTTAGGAGCGAATCTACGGGCCTACGGCGAATTTGAATCTTTATCTCTCTGACGGGATTCGGAAGAGACCGAACGGGATTTGGACCTTCGGCCCCAGATATTCGCTGAGCGAACATGCCCAACCTTGTCACTCCGCGTAACAGAGCGAATTCCTCCTAACCCCGTGCTTGATATGAGTGGATATTGTTCCTGCTACTGTATCTGTATCAAACAATTCGTCAGTCTGCATGGATAAAAACATGGAGTAAGCATGCAACATATCTTTGGGCAAGCATTTGCGCTGACTCTCGAAAGCGAACCCGGAAAGTCATACTGAAAACGAAACGCCTATATTACAGAACCCCCGCGTGATCAAGTGCAATGTACTCTCGTGCTACCTAGCGAACGAAATCTCCAATGACATTGGGGTCTTGTTGGGGATGCCCGCTACGCTGTGGTGTAAAATTGGAAGCGTCCAAGCAAACTACGCCACTCATCAGCATTTGCGCTTCCTATTTCCCCACGCAGCCCGTCTGAGACAGAACGATCTACAGGAGGGCCGTCGAACCGTTGCTCTGGTGGCATTGTACAGAATCGTCTCCAAGTATCACAGCCCCTGGCTAGATTCACCAAGCGGACATTTAAATCGATGCAAGGAATCTGACTTTCTGCAAGCTGGTGGTACGATCAGATCGCACTTTGGAGATAAATTCGATGCTGGGACGTCGACAATCGAGAACTCAAGCATATACAAGCATCTATTGTCTGGGTGCCATGGGGTAAAAGGTGATAAGTCACAAAATTAAACCGGGTCCCCATGAGAGGCACTCCTACTGTTCCAAAATTCCAAGGTTCCAAAATCACGATAAGAGCGATGGCACATGCAACTGCCTGCCCTGCTGGCAAGATAAACGGCAGCCTCATTGCAACACACTGCAGCGATCTGCAGGCGGTCGGGTCCTATGCTCGGTGTCACAAAAACAGAAGATAAGGTATTGCATAGCTCGTCGATATCCTCCTCCAGATGCTAGCATTTTTGTCTGTTGTTCTGGACGACATTGCTGGTAATACTTATGCGCCTTATATTTTCAAGGCTTCAAATATTGACGAAGACGCCCTATTCTATTCGCCATGGATGAATTGATACTACTGTAACCCTCAGTCTCGGTCACACTGATTGATTAGCTGTTGAAAATAGCGGTCAATCGAGGGGTAGCTGACATCGTCTGGTGATAAGTGCAGGCTGTGCCGASACAATCTCGCGCTAGTTACAAAAGTAGATACGAATTTCACGACATCAACGTCGCGTTTGAAAAAGTTTCCGAAATATGTGAAGCTTCACCAGCTCTCCCATGTGTCGAGCATTGACTTTCACCTCCTCCACAGCCGTTTTGTGACAAAAGGCGCGTGCTTAACAGCGGGGCCAGGCTTAGAACGCGGGGACTTTACAAAACCTCAAGGGGGCGAACACGAATCATGCATTTACTGAAGCCCAGGACCAACAGAGTTTGGCGTGGTTGGCAACCCCATTTTATATGAAGACGGTGAGCACGGTACCATAGAGATTTCGTGCAGACAAGTGCTCACGCGGACCCGCTGCAGCCACTGGCCTCTCCGGTACTCCGTATTTCATCATCTTCAGCGGTGACAAGCAGTCGTAAGGCATGGGACAACCCTGAAGAGCGCTAGAGGGATGTTCGGTAGTCGGCTCATTAGCCGTAGCGGCTAGCAKCAATGGAATGAGGTTCAAGACATCTGAGCAGTCGAGTTACTGCAACAACTTCATTTTGCGTTCACTTSCAGGCTTTGGAAGGCGCAGACATTTCGGGCTATGGTTAATATACAAGCCAGATCCCGATTCCGGCCTGCAACCGAGTACAGCCGGGTCTAATTGAAAGTGGTCTGATGACTCGGGACCAGGCTGACCGATCAACCTATTACTTCTCAGGAACCGTAGGAAAGCTGTTTTGATTGGCTGCGCTTTCTTCCGAASAACTAGTAGCCTGGGGCTCGCTGAGCTGTTTCAGTAGAGCCACCAGTCGCTGCTTGGTGCAGCCCACTAGCGTGGCTCGGCAACCCACTCATCCTTCAGAACGTACAAGTACAGTACAAAGCCTGCGATTGACGAATCGCGATAAGGGTCTTTGCTCTGCTCCTGGCTATCCAGGATGTACTGGACATTTCTTGCACCCAAACGTAGTCGATGTCGAGCTGGAAGCCCAACAAGCCCYCTTTTTGCAACTTGTACCCCAAGCAACGGGGCTGACATCATGGGCTGCTCCGCTGCGGGATGGGGGTGCTACTGTATCTGCATCTGTATCTGTCTCCCCCTCTCTGGCGRAATGGTGAAACCTCCACACGGACTAGCGCGAGAAAATGAGCAGATCTTGACTTTGTACACCCTTCCAGAACGGCTTCCAGAATATTTGACGTGCAATACTGGCAGCGCCTGCATGATAAGTCTCTCCTCCTGGAGGACAATTCCATGACGAAAACGCTCCACGGAGCATCATAGCGGTAGCTGCCATGACTTCCCATCAGGGCTTCCTCCGCGCCATGAGCTAGGGCCCTCGCATTTGCCTCGCCCGAAGGCTCAAGAGCGACTCCACGCTCCGTGCTCCCATGCCCAAGGAATCGGTAAAAACTTGGGCTTTCTGACCAGGGAGCCTGCAAATCTGCTTAAGCAGGCCATCATGCGCAGAGCAGGGCGAAAACCAGCGTTGCAAAGCCACGCGAAGATCCAGCCACGCTTCCTGCGTCGAAGTGCCGTTCCCGCTTGACATGAGGCTGCAATAATTCGTAGCATCACTTGGCCAGGGCATCTTTCCAGATCATAGTAGCCACTGCTGCGAAGCACTCTCTGTTAGCAMTACGCTTCTCCTCCTGAGCGGGCGAAAGAGTGCGACGCGACCCTGGCCTAGAGCATCCAGTCCACTCTTCGGGTCACTGACGCCTCACAAAAGTCCGGGGGCTACCAATACTCCATCTGTACGAAGGAATATTGTGCCGTCCACTCTCACCGCACAGCCAGGCAGATGATAAAATTGCCTCTACAAGCATGATCTTCTCCATCCACGGCACGCCACCGTGCAATTGATGCGGCCCCATCTATCGCTTGTGCTGACAGATACGGGTCATCTGTACGGTATCGCTCTGGTCAGTATTATTCAACCTCGCCTATCGCTGGCGTCAGGCCCCCATTCCGCAGAAGTGTGTGTGAAAATTACCGACGACGGGGCTCCTTCGCCAGCATCTCGGCAGTATGCTTCCTCGCAGGAGGCCCGCACAGGCACAGCAGTCCTAGCTGGGTTCGCGAGTCTCATCGCTGTTCTGCAGCAGGCGGTCCCTGTCCACGCTTGGGTCGCCGCCGCCCTCCGAACGTGTAGTTTGCGACGTCCGTCAAGGCTTCGATTCCGTCTAATTTAGCAGCCATTGGTGCCCAAGCACTGAAAGGGAGTTGCCCTGAGCCTTGTCGAAGCGCTTTCTACTAGAGCGCGCGCTAGTAGGCGGCCATCCTTGCCTTCTGGGGACAGCTCGACTCCCTGCCCGACCCTGACCGCGCCTATCAGCCACGACGACGGGGCAGGCGCAGGGGAACGACAACTCGTGACTTGCGAAGCAGCTTGACCAGCTCATCACGATCACCCAAAGAGAAAACCATCACTTTCCAGTACGACGAACGCCGTGCTCGAGTGGCACTGCCGTGCTACAGACCCCGCAGTGCTCAGGAGCGATTGGTACGTCAAGGCTGTGTCCTCCCAGGTACTGCATTGCCGTTGTCGGTTCAGTAGCGGGCGCTGGCTACCTTACTCGCGCCTCACCGTCTCTCCTAGCCAACCCTCACAACAGGACTCATTGCGGCAACCCTCCCGTTTCCTGCCCAAATACCTCATTGCCTCACGCTTCCTACCAAGAGCATCCTCGTCTGCAGATCCTGGGCGGTAAGGGATCCCCCCAAACAAAACAGTTTGTCGGTTGTTTAAGCTTTGTGCCTGCCCAATAGCTTCCAACAGTGCGGCTTATGGCTCTCAGACTCATGCTTTACTTGCACATATACTGATCAACCTTTCTATATTCAGATTGCCTCCAGCTTTTTCACGAAACCCGGTCGCACGGCTCTCGTTACATGACACACATGATCAACACGTCAGCTTGTCCCACTTCCGGCGCAAATGATCTCCTCCCAAGCTCCCAACGTCGCTGTGTTCTCTGAGAGCCTGTAAGAAGCCGCCGCGCTCGACTGCCGTCCATGGCCTCTGCTGCCGTGGTCGCTTGAGTTTTGTGAATAGATATGATGGACATTGGACCACCGGACCAGAAGCGTCCCCGACTAGGTGGTCCAAGTCCAGCACAATGGCAAAGTTCTGCTGAGACTTCGAGACAACTTCCTGTGCCTGCCCCTGCTCATTACAACACTCCATTCTCTCGGCCTCCCGAGCAGCATCTATTAGATCGTCGATCCTCAGCGCACACTGAATACGAAGACGGCCGTAGGCCAGGCTCAGGCCCCTCGCATGTTTATCATCAACCCCCTCCACCCCATTCTTTTGGCCCGCCACGAGAGAATATGGTGGTGAAGAGGGATCCATCGGACGAACCGCAAATACAATATCGGCCCCCTTCTACTGGGACCGCAGCGGATCTCCCGCCGCCGCCGCCGCCATTCCATCATGACGGGTCAGGTCGACATCTTCCACCATTCGAGCCCCATGGTAGACCTCCTTACCAAGCCTCATTCGCACCTCCTCAAAGTCCTATATCTGCTACCGAGCAGTACCACCCCCAATTTCCTGGTCCTCGAGATGCGTTCCCAACCGTCACATACCCTAATACGCAAGGTGGAAAACCTCAGAGGAAGGCGCAACGGGCAGCTCAAGCTTGCGATAGCTGTCGGAATCTCAAAGCAAAATGCGACGAAGGGAGACCGGCATGTAGCAGCTGCAAGGAGAAGGGTATAGATTGTCGTTACCGCGACCCCCCGCCAAAGCAGTACGTCTATCCCCATACAATGGTCATTCCTTGCTAACGAGAACAGACAAGACAAGACATCGGCCGACATCATGGACAGTTTAGTTCGTATCGAGCAATATCAACAGGCCGCGGAATCTCGGAACGAACAGGCTCGATGCGCGATAGAAACTCGAATGAAGAGACTGGAGGAAGTTCTGATCCGCGGCCTACCTAACGCGGATCTAAAACAAGAGACTTCAGATTCTCCCCAAATTCCCGTGACRGACCGTCATCCAAGCCAAGTCGTATATAGTGTGCAAGAGCCTGCAAGCTTGATCTCACGAGCCTTGCCTTCAACCGAGTCTCCATATTCATCGACGCCGGGCCAGCCTAGGGCCGATCAATTGCAGTTCGGACATGAAGAGGACGATGATGAAGGAGGAAACGATCCTGGACCTCCGAAACCACCTTCAATTCCCGTAAATCATACGACTGGAGCGGCAAGGTTGCTCCTTGAGCCCTCGATCAAAGAAATGTGCAGAGATATCATAACCAAGTCAAAGATCAAAAATGAAAAATATCCCATCATTCAGGAAGAAAAGCGTGGTTTGCTGAGGCTTTACGGGAGAGGGGAAGGAACCGATGCCCCCCCAGGATACGACAAAGATCCTTTGATCGACCACGGATCAGACAGCACCTCTGGCGACACGAATTCGGATGTGTCATCTCCTGCCGGTGAAGAATGGGGTCAATTAGGAGGAATGACCCCTCCTGGAAATGCGCCTCCGGAGTTCACGCGATCTGGAGCAAATATCATAGATGCCCAAGGAATGCCTGATTTTTCGAGAGAAAAGGTTTTGAGGCTTGTTCAGAGCTACAAAGATAATTTCAATAACATGCATCCTCTGCTCATCCCTGCACGGCTGGACGTACTCGTCGATTCTTTTCTCAAATCGATACCTGAGAGTCAAGCAAAGCCTAAACAGGTGGCTTCACTTGCAGCGGGGCATGATCCTACTAGAGCAGGCTTCATCAGGAACCCAGACAGTCCTGGAAACAAGCGAAAACGCTCGCCAGGTCTGACAGATTATCCTTTCGAGGTACAGCGAGATTGGGATTTGAAATCCGGCCACCCTTTTCGTTCAATCAGCTCTGCGCTGGTGCTGTGCGTTCTAGCATTAGGAGATATAGCCCTCTGTAAAACGAAAATTCCCGACTGTTTACCGGACCGGGAAGAGCAACCTTACACTGGCTCGCCAACTATCCGAAATGGTATTCCTCAGTCACCGTTGCATAGCTCCCCCTCAACAAACACTCCCATGGGAATACCATCGCCGCAAGATACAGAGATGAGCCAGTCACGAAGTCGSAGGACGTCTATCGAAGGCGCGTACTCAGTGAAAGGTATTGCGGCGAAAGCCAAGAACATAGACGTGATTCCTGGACTGCCTTATTTTGCTCTTGCTACGGACATTATCGGCAACCAGCTGGGAGGTAATAGTCTTCAACACGTCCATTGCAATGTGCTTGCTGGCTTGTATCATGGGCAGCTTGCGAGGGTGCTGGAAAGCCATGCATATATTCATCAAGCCTGCAGAGGTCTCCAGGTCATTTTGAGACCGTATATATCCCTTGTCCTCTAGAGATGTAGTATCTATGACTAACGCGCCTTAGAAAACTTGATCGATTTAAAAAGCTAAAAGCCACCGGCACAATCGTACCTCCCAAGGACAACCCCCTTGTAATTGCRTTCTGGACCTGTTTACAATTGGAGAGGTAACTACCGCTCRTATTCACTAGTGGTCGCAAATGTTAATTGGAACTAGTGATATTGTTGCCGAACTGCCCTGTCCGCACTCAGGCATTCTTACATATGAGGAAGATATGCCAGAAATGGACCTGCAGTCTGCTGTGGACGATGGCTTCGATTATCTGGTCATGGAAAGCTATAGGGCCCAACTATACTTGAGGAAGCATCTAAATTCCTTACATAATACACTATACCAGCCTCTAGGTAAGGGAAACGCTATTATACCACCTTTGCAATGGCTGACCCAAGTTCACCCAGAGAATGAATCTTCGAATCCTCGCCCACCAGGAGAATCTTTCTCTACGATTGAAGCTGCCGATGAAAGTCTCCGCTATATTGATCTAGTCGCTCCGCATATGACTTGGGCTGAACATGATCCACCGGCGAAAGACATTCTTTCCGCTCGATTGCAGGCAAAATACTATGGAGCAAAAGTCATCACTTATCGACCGTTCCTGCTGAGTATGCTGAAACATAAAGCCAAAAAAGATCCACAACGAGGAGAACAAATGGCAAGCGAGTATAAGGACGGTATTATCGAAGTTCCACCCATCCCGACCAATGCGACGCGTATTGAGGACTTTCCTAGCAAATCTCTTGCCTATGCAAGGATTTGCATAGATGCCCTGGTCAAGAGTACGACGGCTTTCCATGGTCTCGGCAATCCCGGCAAAGATAGATTCATCGTCACGAATATTTGGGGAACTGCACATGCGTATGTCCCCCGCGGTCAAGCTGTCTGCGATCAGAAAATACTGACTTGTTTCCAGGCAATGGGGCAATATGCTTACCCTCCAAGCTGTGTACTACGATCCCATCTTAAAAGATCTCGTCGCCAACTACAACCTTAGTCAACTCCTCGAGACGACAATTGCATTCTTAGAGCTCTGCGCAAGCCCATCGTCCGCATTAGCGATCGATGTGAAAATATTGAAGCACACGGGAAGGAACCTCAACCTGCTACCCGAAACAATTGCGCCCAATACGAATTCCAGCTTCTCGAGTACGACGCCTGGAGATCAACCCATGAGCGGACATTGAAGCAGAGCCCCAGATTGACTCTAACCTTTTCTTTTCTTGTATGAAGTACCGTATATATTGCAGTCAGGTKGGCGGGGCAGGTGGGCGGCACTCATCATCAGCATTTTTAGCGATGGCGCACGTTTTGAATTCTGTTTATTATACTCCATTTGTACTTGATTTGTGGCCCTAATCTGGGCAAGTCGGGCGAGCAATTCATCAACATCATAATTATATACCGCTGAGGGCAACAGCACAACACATACACATGTGGTGGAAAGATCTATACAGTACATCGACAATGTATTGCCGATGCCATTTCTAGGAACAGCAGGGGGCTAGGGTGGTTATCTGACCGTGTTTTATATCCCGCACAGTATCTGCACAATTTGGCCCAGGGCTAATTCATGTCTGCGGCGGCGTTTCTTGGGGTGTCTACGACCTATACCGGGATTTGAGGCTTCTCGATCCATATGTCAATGTTGTGTATCGAATATCGATTCTACAACGACCTAATAACAATATACGTTTCAGGCGACTGGCCAAGGTGGCACCGCTTTTGGAAGCAATCTCTCTAGGGTGTCCATCTTCCTTGTATATAGCAACACAGCGTCTGGTGCTATCCTTCGAGATGCACACCATTTTGACTTTGATTAGTGTGTTCGGACAGGTTAGGCAGGAATGGGAAACTCTTGRATGTGCGTCAGCTGTTGTGTATTGTGACCAGAAATCTGCATGCAATGTAACGTGAACGCTGTCCTTACCCACCGAGTCCTCGGCTCCTTGCTCGTGTATCTGTTCCTGGTGGCCGGATATTACCAATCGTTGACTGACACTGTGTGACGGCGGCATGGGGCGCCAAGGCTATGCCGAGGGGACGTGTCTCCGATAGATTCGACAGGGTATTTTCGGGCCCGCATCCTGCGTTTGGTTTGCTGACCCGTCCGAGATGGGGAGCCGAGAGARGTCGCGTAGATTTGAAGTGGGGTGATTGCGGGGTTCATGTCCRATTCACGATGAGGTGCATTTCATGGGACGCGCACTCCTCCCCCAGGGTATCACCAGAGCCACATAGGACATTTAGTCAACCCATATTCAAGGTAGGTTGCGATGTCTGAGAATCATGAATTGAGAATATAAGCTTCTCCTATTACTGTTGTGACTGGCTGTACTCAATATCGTTCCTTTCAAAATCCTCGTCCATAAGCAAGGCGAGATATACGTACGTGCTTTAGTCTGACATCAGCAGAGATCAACATCAGTAAGATACCTCGGGCCGTRCTGAGAAGGAGGCTAGAGCTCTCGGGTTCTAAGGTACTCATCCTTGGCTGTGACTTTTGCCGGCTCTGCTGATGTTGGACGGAGCACTGCTCCCATCGAAAGTTCCATCTCACCGGACAAGGCTTCGAGGCGATAGAACTCCTCATCATCGAAAGGGCCCTCATAGAACTCGTCATAGTCCCACGGATGAGCAAGCTCAAGTACAAACTTGAACCTATTGGCTTTGATCTTTCGGAAGGCTTCAAGCCATGCTTGGTGTTGCTTTTCGACAGCGACGATCTGTCGGGCCGTTCCTTCATCTGGACCAAGCAAGATATGGAGATCATCAAGGAGGAGATGCCTCGAGACGGTTTTGAAGAACCTGAGCATTGTGTTCCGAACCTCCTCGTCAAATTGCAATCCAAAACCGTAGGTCACGTTAATTTTCTTAATGAACGCTGCTACGGCCGACCTTTCTTCTAGGAAAGCAGATGCGTATTGCAGGTTGTTGTCCAGCTTCAGGCAAACGTTTCTCCAGAAGGTGCATCCAAGTTCGTTCCGCATTTGGAAGCTGACTTGAGAAAGCCGACGAAGCATTTCGTAGTCAAGCCAGTTAAGACGTATTGCGTCTTCTGTGGTGAGTGCATTCGCAGATCCGAGAGGTCGTACAATACACATCTGATAGCCTTTCCGAAACGGGTGGTTTCCGTTACTGCTGAAAGGATATTCAAGCCTCACGTCGATCAAGCCACCATAGCCACGCAATGCCTCGATCCAGAGCCCATAAATGATGTCTCGTATGTCTCCTGGAAGCTTGAAAAACGGGAATGCAGGTCTAGGAACGTTAATTTTGGCATCCTGACACAGTATTTCCAAGCATACTTTGAGCCTCCATCGACACCTGGCGGCATGAGCCCACCAGTGATGGGATTTATGTTCATATCAGCTGGAAAAACTCTCCTTTTCCGGATGTCCACACGCCAATTAGCAAAACAGAAATCTCCAAAGCCATTTGCCATTCGAGAAAAGGGTTCATTACTACCATGTTCATCAGTCATATCTGAGATCAGGCCAGACTGGAGCGTGCCTGTCATTGTCATCACGCTCCAAAAGACGAAAGAGGGAGCCGAGCTGTTGTTCCTGGCAGGAAGTCGCCAATCTGTCGAGCCGCTAGTGCCTTGCTGCCTAACATGCAGGGGCGGGACGCTAAAGTCGATCCCCAGCGTGGCGCAGCTGCCCCCAGAAACACGTTCTCGTTGCTGCCTTCAGCTGCATCTTCAGGTTCTCAACGCTGCCAATCACCAGTGCACGGCCTCCGCCAGCAAAACGCTCCATCCACGTTGCTGCTACATAGTGCAAGCCTGCGACTTGAAGCCGCAGGGCTCTCATCTAGAAGAGGCGCCTGCTGCAAATTCTGCGCCCTCTGTTACTGGCCAGTGGCCACCAGTTTGCCAGCCCACCCTCCTCCGCTTTCGATAATTGATCGCCCGATTTCCTAGAAAGTAGCCAAATATGTTRCCCATCCCAGAGAATCGGGGAGGAACTTGCCAAGAGATGATCCTCACCACTTTTAGCAATTTTCCACTCGGTACGCTCGCTCTTTATTTTTCGAGAGAATCTGTACTGATTTCCCTTCACGTATAAATATCAAGACTATGATCATCGAGATGGTTCTTACCGTGCCTTCCCCCAGACTCATCAGACCAAGTGTGATTTCAAACAATCGAAAATGCAGTTGGTCTTATTTCTGGTCTCCTATTCACAACTGGGTCTCCTTCCARTCAACTTCATGTTTGTTGAAATGATCAAGTTGTGAATTGCATTTCAGTTGTATATATAGGTTGCTATGATATCCTAATCTTTCCACATCCACGAAACCTCCACTATTGTCAGTTGCACCATCTTGTCCTTTGGAGTCTCGGATCTTCCCAACAATCCTCTATTTCCCTGATCCTTTCCGAAAATACGGGTGATCCTGTCAACATCTCATTTCCTAGCTCTGCCATGGTTCTGGACCAAATGGCTCTACAATAGACTTTGGATGAGCGAACACTTGGCTTCTACACGCACGATGCAGAAGAAAAAATACCTTTACCTGGAACCCATCAAGGCGTTAGAGACATACGTTCTGGAGTATTGTATCGAGGGTGTATTTTTCTTGAATGATGATGGAGAGCGCTGCGTCTGGGGACCTGGTAAGCCACCTTATTACGCGAATTGCAACTCTCTAACGAGTCAAGTCATCAAGTACTTTCACAACACCGGGWTTGGAGGAATCTCTCGGCATTTCAAGTCAGACAACTCGGGCCGTAAATTCATTACCTCAAATTTCTGGCCCTCTCTACGCCAAATCGATCGTCGAAAACCTAAGGGTGTGCGTGAGCTTGTTGCCCATCCGAGTGAAGGTGATTGGAATSGTCCACRGGGGTCTCAATGCCACATCTCCAGCTTCCCGCCGGGTAAGTCTCTAACATATGAGATGATATATTGGTACTAATTGAACAATCTTGCATAGAGATCAAGAATTTGATTTTTGGCTTCGTCCTAGCTGTTTCTTCATCCGCAGTTACATTACCAGATGCCATCTTCTGCAACTGGAAGAGACATTGGTCTTCCGTGACRCATTACATTGACCGAGGAGGAGAAATTACTTTTTACGTCAACAAAGGCCGACGTGAGGACGATGATAACTACAATACCCATGCGGACCTCAAGGGATGGACCACAGTATTAACTCGGCTTAGTGATAGCAATGGTTCGTACACAGAGCTTCGCTTGACCAAATGACAAGAAATTGACGCCACCTTTTTGCGAACCTGCAGTCAATTCTACAAGAACTATCGCGAGATCCTCTACGACTGTAATACTTTCTCCTTTCACATGGCAGATCCGCGATTCAACGCCAGCCCTCCGTCCATGTTGACGAAGGACAAAGCTTGGCGCCCTGGCGCCCGTAAGCCCTTGCTAGACGATGGATGGGCAGACAAGGTCGACAAAGTCATTTGCGAAATTCGAGCCCAGGTCCCGTTGTTTGGTCTCTTAGGTTGGGCTCACTACGATCCATTTCTTCGCTTCTTGTATGCCATCGGACCAGCCAACGCAGCACGCCTTAAGAAGGTTGAGCTTTGCGGAACAGTTCGACTTCACAACTGCAATGAAGATCGCTGCGGAAATCGGTGCAGAGACGACATTGTCCACTGTCTTCATCTATTCATCCCAGTCATTATGGCAGTGTGCACTGGATTGGAGTATTTTGTGTTGTATGCGKAGGAAGACGGATATTTTGACGAGGACCAGTCGCCGAACCCCATGAATGAAGCTCTGCAACCCGTCCTTAAAAATGAACTTCGCCAAATCTCATCCCTGAGAAGACTGGAGGTATTCCGGAGCAAGGAAGACCACAATCTCTATACGTGGGTAGTATCGGCGATGCAATAGTTCGATAACAGAACTAGACAGAGGAAGAGGAACATAGCTCAAGGCATATGCAGTATTGCGAAGCCTGCTCAACCTACTGGAATTGCTGCGGGAAAATATACTTTTTGCAAAGAGAATCATGCATAGTACGAATGTTATAACCTCTGCCCATTCTGCGGATAGTATGGTCACTTGCGCAAAGACTGCCAAAAGATTCCTTTAGCCAAGAAAGGGACAAGATTGGAGCGTCGTTCAGTCTTCGGGGAAAGTTTGATTCGGGTATTGAAATCAGCCAACTATTGATTAAATAGGATTTGTGGACACATACGTGCAAGTGCGAGGTCAGAGAAGCCCTAGATTGTATATTGAATGAAAGATAGGAGTTGTCCGAAAGAATAAGGAAAGATCATCATCGATGGGAGCGGGAAGCCATACCAGCATTCGTTGTCGCAGATTTTCTATGCCTCGCTCAGCTTGGCACAGGTATACTAGAAGCAAAAGTAACGTGAAGATGTCTGAATAAATATACATGTCTTTGAAAAATGTCCATCGTGAATGAATTACTTTCATCCGTTCTGGCGATCGAAGAGGAAGCAAATGGCAAGCATCGCTGGAGAAATAGGGTAAAGATTAAGGGCTACGCACGGAGTTCTTTGATCTGAAAATGAATCAGCTCTTTGAAAATCCACGAGTAGAGGAAGATGTCGTAAAACTTTTTGAAGTCTTGACCGTTATACCTGGCTCCCGGTGTACAAAAAAGCCGCACTAATTAACAGGGGAAACAACCACTGCAACGCCTCTAACTTTCCCAATAAAAATCGCAAAAAATCGAAAAAATTTCTRTTAAATCCGGAGACCCTGCTTTGCCACTATAGGAGCTTTGATTGTTTTTAGATACAGTTGTTTTGAGGAAAGTTAATGTTGAGAATATTAGTGCGGCTTTTTTTGTCCACCGAGAGCCTGGCTATACCTCGAAGTCAGCCCCACACTGCCCCCTATTCGTTAGCGAGGCGAGGCCCGCCAATCATCTTCCACCCCGCCCACAACACAAGACTCGATGACCGGCTCGACAGGAAACCAAGGTATTTTTATAGCCTTCTGCTTCCACCGGAAGAGCCGTACTATCCGTAGCGTATCCGAAGCCTTAATATTAAAAGTGTTCTCCAAAGCCCTCATCAAGGGCTCTTCTAATCGAAGTAGATAACCATATTGAATTGTTGCGAGGTTCAGCTATTTGACTTTCCATATCCGGCAATTTGAACTAAATAAGATTTTCTCGAATGCATGGTGCAACTCTTGGTTCTTTTCAAAGATATCTTTTATCTAGAAACGCCGTCTCGATTGTTGGTCTTTGTATTTGCGAACGAAAGTCTCGAGGGGCATTGAGGAGACAAAGGGCTTTGTTATTATCTATTTCAAAGCGCATCGCCGCAACCGTCAGCATTCTTTCTTTGAACCGAGTAACATGCCAACATCAGCGGGACTTTGATCTTGCTATCAAATAGTTTCCATAATACATCTCCAAAAATTCTCATCGCATTCTATCTTGGTCTTGGTATCTCAGCAATCTGTTTACTCCGCTCACTTGGTTGGATTTTTTAATCAATATTGTTGGTAATAATATTTTGTGCAAGATACTCACGTATTTTGTCTCGTTATCGCCAAAGAGAAAAAATGACAGTCTTAATCGATAAATACCCTCAACCTGAGATCACGTTTGGCCTGGAGTTTGAGTTTGATTTTGCTGTGTCGAAAGAAGTGCATAATGAATACTTGAAGAGCAAGCCCCGGCTTTTACGAGACATTCTTGGCGACTCTTACGATAGGCAGGTAGGAGAGTGGAGAGTTGAGGGTAATGACCCCAGATATGGAGCTCGAGAGAATCAAAGTCAGGACGGGAGTGCCAAGCAAAGCGATTTCACAGCGGCGTCCCAGAGCGAACAAAACTGTCTTGAAATACAGAGTTATGTCTGCGACCTTTTGAATCATAATCTACTGCATTCGCCCAAGGAGCCTGCACTAATTGCCCAACCAAATCCAGTCGTCCACGTATTCGAGCCAAAGCTTGCTGGTGCAGAATCATGGCACGTAACTCATGATGCGTCTGTCGTCCCTCAAAGACTTGATTTTGCACTCTACCTTAAGAAAAAAGAGGATTTAGAGCGTATGCTCAAAGGTTCTGACTTCAAGGGCATTGAACAAGATCCAGACTTATATGACTTCGCAACAAAACTCGAGAGTGTCATGAAGCCGAGGACAGATGATATCAAGAAAATGTGGCGAGTCGGAGGGCTAGAGCTGGTATCTTCTGTCTTGAAATTCAGGGAAGATCACATATGGGTGCCAATGCTGGAGCAAATCCAAAGGGACTTGCAAGGCGACGCTGCTACCCACCTAGCCTTCTATCCGCTCCCGATCAGAGAACCCACCGGCCCTGGCATCCATGTCCACGTTGCAATCCAAGAAGGACCAAATACACCTGGTGAGAGATTTTGTAAATACACAATAAGTGTCATTCTAGAAGGTGCTCTGGGGTCGAGAGCGGATTGAGCCTCCTCGTTTTGATGAGGAAGAAGCTTCATTATCTCAACTTCGAAACAAACTGCCTTCAGCTCCCTCCAGATTGCTCGGACTTCGGTATGCTGACGAAATTGTAGATCTCTCATCACCGCTCGGTCTCGAATGTCTGAAGAACGTTTTTGCTCTATATGCTCTGTTTGAAGACGAGATTGGCACATGGCTACCCACAAAAAGAAGAGACAGCACGCTGTATACGCCTCGGATTAGGGTCGGCATGGTAGGTCCCCACTCCCAGCCTTCTGAAGAGCTGGCACATACTCCTTCTCTCTAAGAGGCCCGTTCCTCTTCTCGTCCCAAAAAGTAATACTGAATTTGGTGGTTAGGAAAAAAGGTTGCTTCGGCAGCTGCAGCCCGACTTGAAAATTTTCCCCACAGAAGCGAGAGGGAATTATAGATTCGTGCCTCAAATATTAACTCAGAAAATCTACGAGGCAGAGTCTGTAGAGGACTTGATAGAGGTCGCTATGGGGTCCGCAGTCCAACGTTACTGTAAGACGACTCGCTTTCTTTATGTTGCGTACTCACTTGCACACATATCTCATCTTACGCGCTCTAAATCCTCCTCATCACATGAAGCTCAGTGGATCTTTGCACATCTCCTTCTTGACATGTCCTCGAACAAGATACAACTGACACCTCGATGATCTAGGCACAGTGAGTCCTTCCTCAGCTAGAGACAATAAGCCAGCAACTATCGAATTCCGGCAGCATTACGGCACGCTGGATCCTATCCGTGTGAAGTGGTGGGTCACGTTTGTCTGTTTGCTGCTGAAATACGGCTACTTCGTTGCTCAAATAGGCGTGAAGATCCGCGATGTACACGACCTGGAGGACATGTCTGTAGATTCCAAAGAGAAAAGGCCCTCCATGGTGATGCAATGGGCAATGGCACCATACCGCTTTAAAAACAGCATTCTCGACCTGATTAGCTTTCCTGCTGAAGGAAAAGACTTCTTCGCGAAAGAGAAGAGAAGGTTCAGAGATAGACAGCATGATGCAGAGAGTCACCTCGAAACATGGCTCCTCCAAAGGAGGGGAATACAAGTTAGGACAACGGGGGAATACCCATCAACATATTCCGATAACAAATTGCGGGCAAGCCCGGATTACTCCGACGAATGCGACCGGATAATGGACAGGTATAATCTAGATGTAATTGGGTACCTTAAAGAAGAGTATCTCCGTGACACTGACTGGGATGCTGACACTCAGAGTTCTGACTGGGATCCTAAACATAAGGATGAGGTTGTCAAGAAGAAAGCAAAATTCTAACGGAGAGAGCTGCTTTGCCGAAGTATATTGCACAATTGAAACAAATACTATATTTTTCGAGGATCGAAGCAGGCTTGACATTAATTCAAAGCCGAATCGCTTTCCCAAAACCATGGCAATTTGCAAGTGAGAAATGAATCAGTAACCGCGAATCAATCCRTTGGCTCCACGAACTTGTGAAGACTAGTATAATCGATTGAGCAAATGCTTAAGCTCCTCTAACCATTCCTAGAAAACTGAGAGATATTGAAGCCGGCTTTTGTAAGAACAGCCTAATTGCCGCCGGTACCTAGAGATTTCAATCCTTCAATACGGGCAGGAGCAGTGAGGCTAGATCTCGTGATATTGGGCTGTGCTACTGGCTATGACGATTGCGCGTCAAACTCACTTTGCGCGAATTGACTTTGTTTGACTGCACCTTCGAATAGATCCAGGCTAGTAAGTCGAATCATTACCTGCCTGGTTAGGAGGGATATTATCTCTAGACTGTCTCCAATGTCTCAGGTAGAAGTGCTGACGACCCCATAGGGGCTCGGCGATTGATATCTTGACAATTGAGACAATCATAACACCGCCCGGCGCCACTGCGGATTCTCGCTTGGTTGCAAAAGMATAGAAATACCAAAAGCAGACACAAGAAAATAATTACGAGTACGACAGGAGGAKGAAGCAGTGGACCTTGCACGATGAAAATGCTTGAGGTTCGTTGTGGTGGTTGTCGTATCCTTGAGGCAAGAACAGGCACAGCCACCAAAATGCAGAGCACGGCAGCTGAAGAACCCCTGAAAGCCAATTCACGTCATGATGGCAGGGAACGAACCACAGCCAATAGGGGACGGGCAGAGGCACCGTGTTCAGTCTGCGCCGACTTGAAGACTGTTGTCTTGGGAACTTGGCATAGAAGCGCAGGGCGCAGAACCAGAAACACGGCCGGGAAAGGGGCATTTRCCACGTCAAACAACGAGCCGTCGAAATGAAGCCAAGGCCGAAAAGAAAAAAGAAAAATCTCGGCTTCAAAAAGAAGTGGAAATCGTGAGAACGGTGGGGTTGTTGTGGAGGGACACTCGCTGCGGCGCAGCATCGAAAACCGAAAACCCCTGTCGATGACCTCGCAGCGACAGCCTGAAGGCGGGCTGCGTCACGTTTGCGCCCGCTTGGAAAACGGGCGCGAAGAACCATCCACGAGCGCCGTCTTCACAAACCGCTTCAGTCTTTTCGCCGCTGACACCCTTTCGCCGCACATTGGCTTGCGGTCCCATTCAGAGGCATAAAACACCGTCATCCTCGTGCCCGCACCCATTCCCAAGACGGCGCGCTTGAAATTCTTGGCTGCTGGAGCAGCAGACAAAAGAAGGTCCCGGTACGGCCTCCCAGCGCTTCCTGAAGACACCGTRCAGACAACCTTTCCGAGCGCGGCGACGGCGACGACGACGATGGAAAGCAGCAGCAATAGCGCCTTGCGGCGCAAAGACACGACCAAGGGACCGCCTCTTCGAATACTCTCTCTCGGTATGTTGGCACTTCTTCCTCTCCGGTGACCACGGCTCACGTTGGACAGATGGAGGCGGGGTACGAGGCTATTCGATGTTCATCATCATCCAAGAGCTCATGCACAGAACATATGTCGAGATCGAAGGCAGGGCGCCCAAGCGAGACCAGATACCAAAGCCATGCGACCACTTCGATCTTATAGTTGGAACGGGTACGGGAGGATTGATCGCGATCATGTTGGGCAGGCTGCGGCTAGATCTGGAGACGTGCAAGGAGGTATATGTGCGGATGACGAGAAAGGTGTTTGAGACGGATAAAACTATCGCCGGCATACCATATCGATCTACGTTGTTCAAGGCGTCGAAATTGGAGGAGGCGATCAAGGAATGCGTGCGAGAACACAGCGTCTCGGACAATGAAGGCAACGATGATAACGAGCCCAATYCGAGTACGTCGAGCACGGTGCCTCAGAGACATACCAGCAATGCCAGTGTGGCAAGTTTCAGTGCGAGAAGTCCCTCGACCTACCAGAATCGACCATATTTAGGATCAAGATGGGGAAATCCGAACGCATTATTATATGATAATAGGGAGAACAGAACCAAAACGTAAGTACACTTGCATGCCCGGATTTCTTAGCTAATGATCATAGCGCTGTCACTGCAGTATACAAAGGAACCGCGAAAGGAGGCCAGCCTGCGGTTCTAAGATCTTACGATTCTAGAAAGGAGCCTTCACCCGAATTCGATTGCAAGATCTGGGAAGCAGGTCGAGCAACCTCAGCAATCGGACTAGCATTTAAACCAGTGACGGTTGGACAGTCAGTATTCATTGACGAGGGAGCAGGAAAGTTCAACCCGACACCAGTTGCCCTAGACGAAGCTTGCGTGAATGAGTGGCCTGGCCGTGACGTTGGGGTTATTGTGAGCATTGGGACTGGCAAGCGGCCTCCATCAACCGATCATGATCAACATCTCTGGTATGAAGGATTCATGCCAGGCGAGTTTGCAGAGGCTCGGAGACGTTTAATCTCGAAAATCGAAGGGTGTGAAGAGACTCATCAATATGTCAAAAGTGAAGGTCTGAGCAAACGAGGGGTCAACATCGAAAATTATTATCGCTTCAATGTCGAAATTGGCGTAGGAGAGTTTGGCATGAATGAATGGAACCGACTTGCGGATGTCAGCACGAACACGAGGCGGTATCTAGGAAAGGGAGATATCCAAAACATGACATCCTCTGCAGCAATTAAGTTGGCGAAGATCCACAGGGCCAAAGCACGGTTCGAGGGCGAAGGATACTCTGCAGGAGTAGGAGGAAATTATAAGAATCTACCAGACGTCCCTGAAGCTTACCCTACAGCCATCGAGCTCCCAGCCGAAGTACCTCCTCAACCTCAACGCAGCCCACCCCTCCGCCCATCCTACGAGTCCGGCCGGCACGACAACCTCGAAGTCCCGGGCCAGCAGAAGACACCCTCACCGCGCTCATCTTCCGAAAATCATGGCCAGTACAAGTCACCTATAACGCCTCCGCAAAGACTCTCAGCGGATATGAGCGACAAGTTTACGGTACACAGTCCTACACCRAGTGAATACATGACGCACATGGGCGCGGAAAAGATAGCCATCATGAGCCCGGACGAGGCACCGAGACCACCCATCATCAAGCAGCCGCAAGGTCAAGGCAGGGTCGAGCCGCCTCCTTTGCCACCTAAGACGCCGATTCAGGAGCCGGGACTGCCGATGGGGAGGAGGCCGCAGGCGCCATACCCGTTGGACGATGGGCCGCCGCCGGCTGTTAATATGGCGAGGAAGCCGGATTATAAGGGAAGGTAACGAAGGATGGACGAAAATGAGTTGGATAGGYGTTAAGGTTGGCATGAATGGCAAGGTTTATGAATCACGATTGAATGGCGTCGGAGATACCTTGGGAATATTTGACGATTTGGGATTGGTATACAAGTCTCATAATACAAAATCATTTTTTCTTATCCATTATTGAGTCAAGGCACAACCAGCCGACGGATGTCCATTGCGGTTGCCCGCTTTTGACGCAGTACTTCACAAGTGTGCTTTCCCTCTGCGAATTGTATGGATGGTTGTACAGGACATCACCGTTTCCTGCAGCTTCACACAATTCGTGTCTGTGAAAGTCTGTTGAAAGCTGGGTGGTTTACCAGTATTAGAATTCTCTATTTATCGAATAGTTTTCAAGATCATTCCATTACTCGTTGAAATCCTCTACGAACCAACGAACCGCGGCACCACAGGATCCGTCCCATACAACTTAAACGCATTCACATACTCAAAGAAGCTCGCCTTAAAGCTGCGTTCCTGCGTCGTCAAATTAACATACTGCATCCCGAACTTCACCTCATACCCCTGCGCCCACTCCAGATTATCCATTATACTCCACGCCAAACAACCCACGACCCTCGTGCCCTCACTTATCGCAATCAAAATCCCTTCCATATAATCCCTATAATAAGAACTCCGGATGGGATCGAAGAGGATGTCTTGCTTTAGTGTTTTGAGGACTTCGAAGGGCTCCGCGAACCCGAATTCGGAGACTGCGATGCCCGCTGGGGGAGACCAGGTGCGCTGGATGTAAGAGAGGAAGGTGGGAAGCCAGTCGGAGGCTTTGTGCAGCCAGGGTGAGAGCGGGTCAGCCGCGGGGCCGATGAGCCAGTTGGTGTTGGCGTAATTGTAGGTGCTGTTGAAGCAGCCCGGGTAGAGGGGGTGGGAGATGTTGGATGTGCAGGCGGCGATGCCGGAGTCGGGCGCTAATTATCACTCATATCAGTTTCTACCGCTTGTTTGGCTGTGGGATTAGACGTGAGGACGTACCCATATAGAACTGAGATGTGTAAGCATCGTGTGCATAGATGTCACTACTTCTATTGAGCTCCGCCTTCTCCTCATCCGTAAACTCGGGTAAGAATTCAGAGACCCATTCCTTCAAGTATGTGGGATAGTCTCCGTTGATGAAGGTCGGGTTGGCAAACCAGCCTTCATTAAAATCCCATGCTCTCTGTACGGCTACGGCGTCTTCGGAGGAGTTCGTGAGAGGGATCTTGTAGCCCCCATTCGTTTTGAAGGAGATTGTGCCATTGAGACCCAGTGATTTCCCAAGACGGTAAGCTTTTGCGTGAGCAAGGAGCGCGTGATGACCACACCAGTATGGCTGTTGGACTTTCGGGATGGAAGTGTTGAGGAAGTAGTTGTCGGGTAGGGGGTACTCGTCGCTTTCGTCCCTATTAGCTTCCCACCTCCTTTTTATTTCATTTGGGAGGAAACGCACCAAAAGACAATAGGCTCATTGAGTGTGAACCATCTCGGGACCTTGTTCCTGTACCGCTCGAAAACTATACGAGCATATGCAACAAAGTCGTCTACAACTTGGCTGTCCAGCCATCCGCCGTATGAATTTTGCAGGTACAAAGGCAGATCCCAATGGTAGAGCGTGACTGAAGGCTCAATCCCGTACTTGATGCACGTATCAATCACATCGTCGTAGTGAGCCAATGCTTGCTCATTTATTGGACCTTTCCCAAAAGGTAACACACGAGACCAGCTGATCGAGAACGAGTAGGTCTTCACTCCCAGTGCTGCAATACGAGCAATATCTATGAATCCATTAAAAATGTCCCTTACTTAACATCGCGATACAGACCTTGCTTGTACATATAGTACTGATTATCAGCAATATCTCCAGTCTGGTTGCTAGTCGTATACCCAACAACTCGATGCGTCAACACATCCCAAATCGAAGGTCCGCGGCCTTCCGCTTTGACAGCACCTTCCACCTGGTACGCAGCACTGGCCACTCCCCACCAAAAGCCTAGTGGAAATTTCCAGCTCTCATTCTTTGTCATTAATGTTGATTGCTGGCCTGTTGGGAAAGAAGGGTAGTACAGCCCTGGTGGCGGAATGAGCTCTTGGGTCGGGACTGGCGTTGCTTCCACGGTAGTATTGAAGACTGTGGCCGTTGAGACCGGGCCGACGAAAAGGTTCCAGAGGTCATCAACGTTGAAAACTATGGTCGTCGTAACTGAGGGTGGACTTGTGGCTGTTGAGCTGTTTGAGGCAATAGTTGTGGGAGTTGGTATTGAAGAGTTCGAAACGGAAACGACATTTGGTATAAAGCCTATTGAGGCTAACAGAATTGATATGAAGAGTTCCATAATTCTTGTATTCCAACGAAAACAAGCAATTATTTTGTATGATAAAAGAATGCCTTTGAAGACATTTAAGTGAGGTGACTTGACCAGCTGGGTGCTTCCCCGGCGAAATTATCCACGTAATTCACGAAGGCTAACCCGAAATTCATCACGACCTGCCTTTCCCGCTCCATACGAGCCAGCGGCTGGCTCGCAGACCTGCAGGAACAGGGAAGGTATCGTCATGGTCGGTGAGAGTTTGGGACAAGCTGCCCCGCCAAAAGCCCGCGAGAGAGCTCCTGGCCCAACCCCGCATTCTGACCCCGCATGCTTCATCCGAAGTTCCCCCGCGAGAACCTGGAAGCGAAGACGCCCATTTGGTGAAAGCCTCTCTTCAAGTTCTCCGTGTAAAACATGASCTAGAAAGGAGCCCTCAAGTATCCTCAGTCTACAGTATGAGACAAATGAAATGTGTAAGCTAGGTTCTCTGTACTGTGGTATGAATAGTGGCCGGTTCCTTTGGAATGGCTGGACAAATCCCTTGCAACCTGCGGACGCCAGTAAAAGCACATTTCAAATGAATGGAAAGCCCGGTGTCTCCTTGGATGCATTGAAGGCCAGCTCCAAATTCGGCAAGGAWWMAACAAGAATAGAAAAGTCTTCCTCGGCAAGCTCCTATGGTGATTGGAATTTGGTTAAGGGCAGTCCGTCCAGCTCTTTGTCAATGATATCTACGCTAGTACGAATATTTTTCATGATACCATGGCCAGGTACAAATTTTGTATCATCCCCATAATACGAATCAATCTCGACGAAGTCGCATAGAGCGAAAACTTCGAGGGATCGAATGTCAGCGGCCACTGATTCCCAGGAAAGACCACTATATGGAGCATTTGGTGCAGGCCATAATTGTTTTGCCGCGGCGGACTTCAGAAGTGACCCAAGGATAGTTGCGTCGCATGCATCCTTGTGTTGTGGGTTGTGATTGCGGAACCTGTGCGTGCTGCAGCATGATTTGGTTCCACCGTATTTGTAGATCGTCGAGGTAATGAGGCCGATGGCTTTCTCGATAGATTCTTGGCGGTCGCCGTCTATTTCTTCTGCATAGATTGTTAGCGGTACTGATTTCAACTTCAGACTGATTAGAGTCTTACCAAGAACCTTGAGGGGTATTGGAAGTTCATGTCTAGCATACTTTGAGCTCATCAAAGGTTCACTAGCCTGCCTTTGCGCGATTTTGGTCAAATACTTGAACTCCTCGGCGAAGTCAAAAACCCATGCAATGCAGAGCCATGGTAGAAGGGATGCTGTGTAAGTCTGAGGCAGAGTGTTCTTTAGTCCATGATACCACAGCTCCGAATACAGGCCGACAGTCTCATGAAATTGATACTTATCGACGAGTATAGCTACTCGCATAGCAGTAGCAAGATCCAGCTTCTTCGGAACCCGGCTATTGTGATGATGAATAATATCCAGGAGRATTTGGAAAGAAATGGCATCGTCGTCAGGAAGGGGTATTTCGCAAACCCCGCTGGCGAGATCATGCCCCTCCTTGAAATTCTTATGCTGCAACATTGCTCGAAACACTGGCGAAGTGTGCATCAAAAGCTTTGATGATACCAGCATTCGAATTTCGCCGTAGCRTATTCCTTTCCCCTTCAGACTGTTTGCGTAGGTAGGATTGGAGGAGCACTCTAAAATTAACTGAAGATCGTAATCGGGGTCAAACGTAAATAGCTCGCTCTCCATGTCGCCAAAACGGGGTTGTATAGAAGCGGAATCGCTATCAAACGCCGTGAAGACGTAATCGCTGTCTAAGTAAATTTGAGGCTTGCGTCCTCAAATACTCGCTGAAGATCGATGATAATATACAAGATCGCGGGTCCTCGATTAGGGGTCCAACGCCTTGTCTCCCTCATTTTAGATCCTGCCACTAGCCAAGCGGGGGAAAATCAGCCGCATTAGCGTGAAGATCTGTGGGATAAATGTTCTCTGCGCATGGTGCTAAACACCCGACGATGCCCAGGGCAGCTTCAAGAGGAACAGGTTCGCCCACTAGCGTCTCGCCACGCCAATCAGGTGCGTCAATATCCTCGGATTTTAGGAAGATCGAAGCCTCCGACCCCATGGAATCCTACACCTTCTGATAGGCTTAACTTTTCTGAAAATGCTGGTGGGTTCGACGCCCAATCCCTATGTCAGCTTCTGGTGTTGAATTTTAGAAGGTCTCCGGATGGATACCACTTGGCACGGGACCTTTTCTGGTCTTGAACATGAAACTCGATCTGCAGGGATTAATGAGCAGTACTTCAGCTACGACGTGTTTCAGTGGGCTGAAGAAAGCTTATATTAATTCCAGAGGGAGAAGTAGTCAGCTCTAGGCTTGAGTTCTAGGAAGCAGGGTATCACATATGTGCTCGAGAAAGCATACACGTGGCGCGCTCTGATTATTTTCTGAAACACTTCCAAATAATATAGGCCACAGAGGTAAAAAAAAAGCTTTATGACTTAGTTGATGCCCCCCTGACTATCGGGCAGGACATATCATTTCCCAACGCACAGGATTCAACCTTCCAATGATGGCAGCACTAATTCAGCAACAATCTAAAAAATTGTAGCTTCCGCATGCAAAGTTCTTGGATTCCATCTCATCCTCTTGAAAGAGAGGTTTCGAGAAAAGATTCGGAGCATCGCCATGCATGCCACTCTGGTATCCTAGCTAACCGCACGAGCAATTTCGTTAGCTTTGGCTGTCGACCACCGTTTCTTGAATAACACATTGACCGGGTACGTGGAACTGCATGCCCCTGAATAACTCACGTAGGTTGTGAATTCCGCCGCTTGAATATGATCTTTGCCAAGGACGAGCCTCGCTGAACAGGCCTGCTTTATTTGAAATTGCTGGAAGTCCTCCAATTCGGATCTGTTCAAATGATTCGGGTCCAGGGCAATAAGATTATCTCTTTGTATGCGTTAAGTAATCCCGTGTCCAGTCATGGCCTTGAAGAGAGGAGACACTAGCGTCAAGCATTTCGAGGGGATGGGCATGAGAGTGCTGTCCAGAAGAGGATCTGAGGTTGTTATATCCTCGCCGTTGATCATAGCTATTCTATCCCCGACTTTGATTCCCCATGGCCGTTCTTCGTCGTACATTGTAGTACCAGATCTCCATCTGGGTCGAATTTGGTGCGCGTTGCATGTTCTCGGCTGCACTCCCTTTGCTCTTCTTGAGCTACCCTTTGGCCATGCCTGTTGCCTTTCTCTTTGGCATTGATGGGCTTAGGAATAAAGCCTAGACGGTGACTTAGCCCATTTCATCTTCCTGCACAAAAGTATGTGTAGTAAGTACATTTCGTGAGCAAGTGCGTGAGTTGTTGAGCTGGTTTGTGAAGGGGCTGATCTGCAGGGATTCTTTACGTTAGCGCAAGTTTAGCGAGTTGCTAGTCTTAAAATAGCAATGGCGATTCAACCTCATTTTCTCATYAATGTGGTTATGAATACGGTATTGAGGGGAACTCACCTCTTCTTGAATATCTAGTTTCTATTCTTCAATAGCCTGGATCTTTCGGAGCTTTGCTATTCTTCATCTCAAATGTCTCCAAATTCCCCTGTCGATAGTGTGCTCCAGCCACATCTCAACCGGCTACTTGCATCTCGCCAGCCACCCAAAACCATATGTCCTTCAGAGGTTGCTCGTGCACTCACTACCCAAGAACTAGATGCTGGAGGCCTATCTTCATGGAGAGAATGCATGCCAGCAATCCGGAAGATAGTGGCGTCGATGAGACAGCGAGGAGAGGTCGAAGTATTGCAGAAAGGCTCAGTCCTTGAGGGAGACCTCGGAGAAGAGCTTGAGCGGGTCCTAGGACCTATCAGGATCAGAAAATCACAATAAGAGGGCACATTAATGATGGTGCTATCCCTTAATGTTTCAGATGGTCTCCAGGCAGTTCACCAATTGAACAGCTCTTTCGGGTTGTTTTTCTAGCACTGAGCAAAGTCTCGGATCGGGATCGTTAGGATAAAAAAAACGAAGCCGAAGTACGAAAACCTGCTGAACGTATAGCGATAGCGACGTGCCCAGAAACTGCAGTGCCTACCTACAGTAACCAGATCTTACAGGATCCCACCACCCCACCCCGCAGGTGGCGTTGGGGGCACGTGCCGTCCCTCTTGACTATCGACTTTCGACCTGTTGCAAAACGTGCCAAGARTCCTCGTTCTGATATTCAAAAACATCTCTACTGTGGCGTGCCAGCCCTGAGGACCCCCGAAGGGCGAGGAAATTAGTCTTGCGTTTACGACCCTTAAGCAAAGCTCACGTGAACCTCAATGGCTTCCCATATCTTTGACCCAAAAGGCGATGTGATATTCATCCTCACAGCCAAACCATCTCGCACAGTTGTCTTAGATATTCTATCCAGGCTGTATGCTCGCGGTTTCTCTCTATAATACTGGGCTTACGCGATTCCAGATCTACAGATACGAAAACAGAAAAGGAGCCAGTGGAGTTTCGATGCTTGGTCTCTTCTCGTCATGTATCTCTTGCATCTCCGGTGTTTGGTGCAATGCTCCAGAATGGCTTCAAAGAAGGTGAAACCCTTCAGGAAGACGGGATGGTTGAAATTCCGTTGCCAGACGATGAGCCAAAAGCCTTTGCAATCTTGATGAGGATAGTACACGCGCAAAACAAGGATGTCCCGAAGAAAGTCGATCTACCACTTCTCACTGATATTGCAGTCCTGGCTGACAAGTATGGACTTCATAATTCTGTCGGCATATTTGCGGAACTATGGATATTGGACTTGAAATCAAGCATTCCCAAACGATTTAACATAGACATTGTGATGTGGATCTGTATCACGTGGGTTTTTGGAAGCGCAAATGAGTTTGCTGCTGCTACCTTGCTCATGGAGAAAGAGTCAAGCAAGAATCAATATGAAGCCGTATACATGCTCTCGGGATTCAGGGATCTACCGACACCGTCGAGAGTAATCGGTGAGGAATACTTTTGTCGAATGCAGAGCTTTAACTGACAGTCTGGTAGAGTCAGTAGAGAAGAGGAGGCAGGACGCAATTCAGCGAGCCTTAACCGTCTTGGAAGAATTGGTCGCCGGCCTCTCGGCAAATCCAGCACGTGTCGAAAAGGCTCGACTATGCCCCAACAACGATCAAGACTGCAACGCAATGAGCCTTGGAACGCTTTTAAGGAGTGCCGCTAAGGAGAAGCTGTGGCCTATTCCGAAGCCTCCTTACATCCAAATGTCTGTTTCTACCCTCGCAGGGCARCTACGCACACTCAGGACTCAGACTTACTGCGGCAAATTGTTCGAGCAGGGAAAGGGGGTTCCTTACGGAGGCTTTCACAGCGTCGGCTACGGACACGGAACACCTGCAGCAAGCATTCTCAACGCTCATGGTATACAGCCATTAATCATAGCAGCTGCCGAGCAGCTTGAGAAGTCTCCGAAAGGTCTCGATCTCAAGGAGTTTAGTGCGTAAGGGTCGAACACATCTATATATTGGGATGCGATCAAGCTCGACCCGGTCAGCCGACCCCAAAAATGCTGCCTATCAATTTCGTAATACAGGGAGCCGCCCTTTAGATTGCTGCTTGCTGATATCCATATTCAGGTTGAAAATAAGTGTTCGCCATTTGTTTGCCACTTGAACTAACCGAGTGTAAATATTCGGGGCCTAGTATCAGGTTTACCCGCGCGCGATCTGAGGACCAACACCATGCATGCGCAAACCAGAGGCGGTCCATTATCTACACACATCGCACTTCCTTCAAATTATCCTCTCAACTCAATTGCCGACTTGCCATTCTTTGAAGCAAATTCATTGTCTTGCCTTTGTGCTTCGAGTCATCCACAAAGGTATATCAAATTTAAATTTCATGTCGCATGGACTTAGCCAATGCTTACACAAGACAATTTGATCATTGTTCACATCGATGATACGGCTCTAGTATCTTCTGTGCCTTCGTTATTGGTCAGACGGAAAGGTGATCCCGCATTAGCCCAGTGAGCCACTATTCGCCCCTAATGGCTTCTGGGGATCTTGTATTCGRTCCACAGGGTGACCTGACATTCATCTTGATGCCTCAGTCGCCTCAAATCGTGGACACTAAGCTTAAAAGTATTTTCTCTCCGCCCACCCTGCGCACCACTGAGATAGTGTTGGGTGATTTTGGTAGAAGGCAGAATTTACCGCTGCCATTCAAAGAGAATGATCCCTTTTACACTTGTCTGATTGGCAGAGCATCTGACGATTCATCTGAAACTGTCAATCTGGATCTCGTAAAACCCCCAAAACTTCGTAAGTCATTTCTACTAGCTAGTATGACTTTGACTTTAACGTTTACTAGGCACCGAATTGCCGCGAAGAAAGTTGAAATCCGGATGAAAGTATCGTCTAAGCACATGATTGTAGCCTCTCCAGTATTCAAGGCCATGCTTCAGCACAGTTTCCTGGAAGGCGACACCCTCCAGAGAGAACGAAAGGTCGAGAATCCCCTTCCCGACGATGAGCCCGCGGCTTTTGAGATTCTCATGAATATTATGTATCTGCGGAATAAATCTGTTCCGCGACAGGTCGATCTAGCGTCGCTATTAACGTGAGTTCGTGAAAAAGTCCTTAGGAATGAAATCTAGGCTTCTTGTGGATCGAAATGGCGGCACTCATTTACTTGTGCCAAAATTTTTGTCTACTGCAGGCCAGACATTTCTTCAACTGTCAAAAACATCCAACGAAGACTCTTGTCTTCTCGATCGATAGAAGCTATGCTGATYCCCCCCCCGAAAATAGTCTGGCGTTGTTGATTGATAAGTATCAGCTGCAAGAGCTTCCAGATTGTCGAATTGGTACAAGGTATGAAAGCCAGCACTGGCTGGGATATGACGTATGCAAGTGCGAACTGGCCTCCCCGTCTTTACCAAGCTTGAATGTACATAACACCAYCAAGAATTGAAACCCGAATAAATAGAATAGAGGGTCCGGGAAAATGAGTAGAAGGTGGTGGCCCGGCGATTACCAACCAGCAGCCGCTGACAAACGCGACTGGGCCTGCCGGTACGAAGCACCGCGTCGGACATGGTCCCCCACACCTCGCATAAAACCCCAGCTTACTCCCTTTGCGTGTATGCTCATGTCCTGATCCTTCATTTCGAGGCATAGTCATAGAATTCTACAAAGTGTCTTCGCCTCCCCATTTAACCACCGGAAGTATGGGGAGCGAAAGGAGCGGTGAGAGTTCACGACCGCGCGGTCGCCCGCACAAAGAGAGTAAAGATGCTGCGACAGATGTGTGTTCCAATCTTCTTCAACGTCACTTGACTGCATTTTTAACATATCAAACAGTTACAGCGTGCCCGCGTCCGACGAGCTCAAAAAGCCTACAGGGTTCGCAAGGAGGCGCACGTGAGCGCCGTAGAGAAAAAGTGCCAAGATCTAGAAAAAGTGGTTGATGAGATGACGAGCGAGTTTGTAGGATTTAGTGATGTTTTGATGAAGAGGAATGGTGTTGAYAAAGAGGTGGTGGGTCCGCTTTTGAGGGGGACCTTGGAGAGGTTTTTGGAATTGGGGAGGGTGGCTGCTAGGGATCCGGAGGAGAATGGGGATGACGAGAAGCGGGGAGGTGATGAGAGGGAGCATAAGAAGCAAGGAGTACCGAACAAAGGACTCGAGGAGTGGCGGCTCCCAGGTGAGACTCTGGGAGTGGAAGAGGAACTCCCGATCTCAGAGCTCGTTCAACCACAATTGTCGGCGGAACTAGATTTCAAGAATCCAACTCTAAGGGCATCAAATGGTATAAATTTGAGTGGTTTCGATCCTTACATGAACAACCTTTGGTACACATCCTCAGCCTATACATCCTCGCCTTCTCCCCTAGCCGTCTCAGTTGTACCCTATATTCTTGCTGGAAGGGACTCATTCGCTTCACGGCTCTACTTCGAGACCATTGCCCTGGCCGTACGATCTCTTCAGGGCGATTTACCTTGGGAATTCGCCCAATCCATATTCCGCTTCAAGCTCCGCTATGCCTCCCGCCTCTTTCTCTTCAGAGCACTGGCTGCAGTTCTGAATATGCTCTTACAAGGAACAACGACGATAGTAAGAGATGGAAAGGTTGAGGATTATGGGAATCTGGAAGAGGACTGTGACGTCAAGGAAAAGATCGTCACGGAAATAGAGAAAGCAGGCACGAAGGAGGCAGAGTTCCTTAGTACTTGGCAAGTGGAAGCATATCTGAGAGAAAAGTGGCGGCTGGGAGTCGATTCGCAGGCCATCAGAGTGCAATTTGCGACGAATGTTCCAAGTGCTTTCGCACCGACTTTGGTGCCTGGGTTTGTAGACAGGGAGCAGGTTGTTTTCAATACCGGGAGCTTGCTTGAGAGGCTGAAAGCTAAGGCAGTGACGATTGGGGAGGGTCCGAGGTGGCACTTGAGTGACATCGATGCTACGGTTCAAATGTTCTTGAGTGAGAACACTGTAGATGGGTTAAATCTGCCAAAATTATATTAGCGATGGACATACCATTAGTCTTCCAGATGAAATCATCCCATCAAGCTTGTTCCCCAGTAGCACCCAAATTGTGTCTCTCATTCTGGGACGTCATGCTCACAGATGTCTAGGGCCTCCATTGCTATGGTTTTGCAGATGAACCCAGTCCGGCAAGGGGGTGAAGTCACTCGACTTCGTATTCAGTTTGGATTTGCATCCAGACTCCTTCGTCTCCAAAGTGCTCCAAGGTATCTTGCAAGTCACTACTTTAAAGAAGTCGAGAAAGAACTTTGTTGCACTTCGCAAATTCCAAAATCAAGGCACAGGAGAGTGTGAACCTGAAAAGTGGCTGGGATAGGGGCGGTTTTGGACGATCTAAATCTTGGAATCTGGGATCACATGCTGCAGATCTTGGGTCTCGACTCGTGAGGCCCCAGGGGTGAAATTCCTGCTGACAATCCTCTTTAGCGCGCAAGAAGTGCATAATTATTGTATTGGAATTCGAAAAATATGGAAAAACGGAGGGGAAATATCGTGGATTTTTCGTGAGAGGTGGAATGTAGAAATAGTGAAAACAGCAAGTCTAAGCTGCGGCTAGCCTCATGGGGCCGTGCCGCCTCGGGAAAAATAGCCCTGCAAAACTTTATCCGACAGCTTTTTTGTTCGAGTTCTAATCGCAATTCCACCCATCTCTCTCCACGGATGCGCGTGTCACGATGGCAGCTCCAATAACAAAGCTTCAGCAGGCGAAGCTGCCGACTGGGCCTTCACCTCTGACGCCAGAACAAACATACTGGAAAAGCTTCAAGTCCGCGCAAAACGTCCCCTCACAATCTCCCGTAACCCACATCTCCTTCCCTCCGCCGCCGAGCAATCCCCTCCTTCCTTCCACAAACGATCACTTCGCCGCCACTACCGGYACGAGGGTCCAGATCTTTTCGATACGAACGCGYAAACTCGTTAAGACTATCACACGGTTTGGGGATATTGCGCACAGCGCTGAGATTCGGAAAGATGGGCGCGTTATGGTGGCTGGTGACGAGACGGGCAAAATACAGGTGTTCGACGTAGGCTCGAGAGCGATCCTAAAGACATGGGAGGAACACAAACAGCCTTTATGGACGACGAAGTTCTCTCCGACTGAACTTACTACCCTGATGAGCGCGAGCGACGACCGGACTGTGCGATTATGGGATCTGCCAAGTTCGGAAAGCACGACGAAGTTTGTAGGACATGAGGATTACGTGCGTAGTGGAAGTTTCATGCCGGGTACAATGTCGAATATGGTATTAAGTGGAAGTTATGATGGGACAGCCAGGCTTTGGGACCCTAGGGTGCCGAGTAAGGCTGCAATGGTTTTCAAGCATGCTGCGCCTGTGGAGGCGGTCTTGCCTATGCCTTCTGGGACGACGGTGCTTGCCGCGGCGGATAATCAGATTTCTGTTCTGGACCTTGTGGCTGGGAAGCCGCTGCATTTGATCAAGAATCACCAGAAGACGGTTACGAGCTTGTGCTTGGGGTCGAATGGGACAAGGCTGGTCAGTGGAGGTTTAGATGGTCATGTCAAGGTATTCGAGACTGCAGGGTGGAATGTGGTTGCTGGATCGAAGTACCCCGCGCCTGTTCTGGCCGTCAATGTTGTCAGCGCCGGAGCGAACCGCGAAGACAAGCACTTAGTTGTTGGCATGCAATCTGGGGTTCTGTCAATTCGGACGAGGCTCTCTGGACAACAAAAGGTGAAGGAGCGTGAAAGGGCAAAGGAGATGGAGGCTTTGATCGCCGGCACATTAGACGATTACGACAAGAAGAACAAGAAGAAGCAGACAAGAGGTCTTGAGAAGAGGAACAGAGGGTTGGATTTTCTTGGAGAAGGCGCAGACGTTATAATCGAGGGCAACGATCGTCGAGCTAAAAAGCCAGAGGAATGGGAAAGAGATCTTCGACAGGGGCGATATTCGCAGGCATTAGATACAGTTCTGGATCGAGGCCTACCACCAGTCAAAGTTCTCACCCTTCTTACGGCATTACGGCATCGAAGCGCCTTAAGAGTTGCCTTCCAAAACCGAGACGAGGTTACAGTGCAGCCCATTCTCAAGTGGGTCGTCAAGCACATCACGGACCCTCGATACGTCAATGTCTGTGTCGATTCAGCACTCTTACTTTTGGATGTCTATTCAGAGCACGTTGGCGGGTCTCCCGAATTGGAGCATAATTTCAAGATCCTCCATCGGCGGGTAAGGACTGAGGTGGAGAGATCGGAGCAGGCGATACAGACAAGTGGGATGCTGGAGATGTTGATGACTGGAATGCCGTAAGAGAGGAAGTTTTTGATTTCCTATACCAGATGCATAGCGTTGGCGTTTTGAGGCTAGATACATGGCGTTGTAAATAAAACTGTTTGATTAAAGTTACCCCACCTCCGTCATCGGCTTCACAAACAYTTTCTGTCACGAGATTGAAGACATACACTCTATCGTAGCTCATAAAGTAACTTTTCCGTTTTTCTCTGACCATGGCAAACGTCGAGGCTTCCCCAATTTCCCGCAAAATGCACGACCTCACCGATCAGGTCGTTCTAATTACTGGAATCGGCTGCGTAGGAGAAGGTTGGGGAAACGGCCTTGCAATTGCAGCTCTATTCGCACGGCAGGGAGCAATACTTTTCGGCTGCGACATACCCTTTGAGTTTGCTAAAAAGTCAGAAGCTTTGATCCTCGCGGATAGCCCAACAACACATATTATAGTCATGYAGGCCGACGCAACATCCTCGCCATCGATGAAAGAATTCGTGGATGCTTGTATGAAGCAGCATGGCCGCATAGATATATTGGTAAACAATGTTGGAAGGAGCGAGCCTGGAGACCCTGTATCTATCACCGAGGAAGTTTGGGATGCACAGATGGACGTCAATTTGAAATCAGTCTACCTGACTTCTCACCTAGTCTTGCCTATCATGGYCTCTCAATCAACAGGAGGAAATATTGTCAATWKCAGCTCTGTCTCTGGTCTCCGCTATATTGGCAAGCCTCAAGTTGCCTACTCCACCACCAATGCTGCAATTCTGCCTTTCACTCGTACCACAGCAGAGTCGAACGAGAATCGAACATTGAAGGCCTCGTTGACCCCTTTCTCGCGCCCACTCGTTCCTTCAACTCGTACCCCACTAGGTCTCGCCCCGCAGCTCCCCAAATGCTTTCCCGAGGAGCTCCCAGCCTCCCACAATGTTGGAAAGCACGCCCTGAAGCTTGTTTTGAGACATTGCGACGGTGATCCTGATCCCTGCTTGCCGCCGTCATTGCGCGTTGTGATGTGGAAGCGCCCAGGGGCTCAACCGAGCTTCAGCTGCCCTTGCAGCCCAAAATGCATTGGCTCCCGTTCCAGATCCGCGAGACAACCTGCAAACCAGCAGTGCCGGCCTTGAAATCGGGAACGGGCGGCTTGCAGCCATTCGAGCAAAAATCATRCCCTGGCTTTCACCGTTTGTGCGTTTGTGCAAGGGGATGCAAATCATCCTGGCGCTTCAGCTTCCAGAGCGATAGTGGCGCCAGCCGCCCATGGTCGACGAGATTCGAGGCCTACCATTGCCCGCTGCATACTTATCAGTACATGCGAGTCACTCGCATTTTCACACCAAATCCTGTTTTCATCCACTTTGGCTTTACCTTATTTTCATAGTAGCAGACTATACTAGAACCTTTTCCCTTTATTTCCACTTGCTCAATAGACATGCTTCGAGGTCGCTCACTGAGCTCTTCAAACTCCTCTGAAAGATCCATCGGATTTAGAGCAATGTCGCAACCCCGCAAGCCGGAGCCTACGCATCATGCGCATCTTCCTAAGATGCCCTTCCGCCATTCACATCATCATGAAGCTTCGACTTCAATTGATTCCGCAGCCCGCCCGCTAGGGCCTGCTCGTCAGGACAGCGTTCAGACGCGGTACATGCAGATGCTTCTAGCCCTCGACGATATACCTCGACTTCATAATATATTTGCTTCATTTTCCACCGTACATTCCTCCTACCCAAACCCTCAAAACTTCTCAAAACYATTTATTAACATATTCACAGTGGATCCTGCTAGCAGGCTTCATGGTTTTCCCGGGAACTTTCACCTCCATCTCAAAGATCAATCCAAGCAACAAGGCTGAGTCCCATGTTATCTCCTCCGTCAAACATGTTCCACTCCTCTACGTCGCTTCCGCTTGTTCGATCATTGGCGTGCTGGGCATGATGTGGCTCTGGTGGCGGCATAGGTCCAATTTCGTGTGGCTCCTGAACCGAATTTTTCTACCGGGCACCCTGAACTCCTTGGCCGGCTTCATCACGACAATTGTGAATGTGTACGCTCAGCAATCCGGCACCTGGAGCGTTACGGCGCGAGTCACGGCTGCTGTAACTGGGGGCTGTATGGTTGCGCTAGCGATATGCTTCGCAGTGTATAATTTCTTCGTGCTGTCGAGAGTGAAGAAGGCGCATGGCCGGGAGATGGAGGGCCTGGGGATTATGGAGAAGGTGCAGAGGAAGGTGAAGCAGCCGGGACTTGAACCTGGGAGTGTTGTATGATAGAATTTAACGAATTTCACATGTCTATAAAATCAGTTTCAACAAAGTCAATTTATCTTTGCGTCCAATATATGCATATCCTACGTCTCATGTTCGCCATCCAACAGCATACGCTGCTCCTCCTCATCCTCCACCGTTGTCGCCCGTCTATCACGCCTACTCGCATTCTTGTCATTCTTCTTCATGAACCGCGGCTCGCCCCACGCCGCCCACCAGTCCGTGAGCCAAGAGACTTGATACACGTAATGGCACAGCATCCCCGCCAAGAAACCCACCCCATCATTCTTGAACGCAAGCAAGAATCCAACTGTCATGAACATAACCGTCCACCTCTCCACGCGCTCCTCATCAGTGATCTCCCTTTGCTTCTTCGAGCTTCCCTCGCCATCAGCAGCCTCCCACAGGTCCCTCGCCCCGTAATTCAAACTGTGTCCTACTTTCGCGAGCTCCAGGCCCGCTGCTACGACCATGATACCGAGTAGAGATTTTGGATATTCTTTGAGTAGTCCCACGAGCGTCTCGCCGAAGAAGAGGCCGAGTAGCATCTTGAAGAGGCCTAGGATGATGACACTAGCACCGCTGCGAGCCCCGAAGCGGTATTGGGCTGCGAGACCGCCGGAGCCGTGACACACGGGCATAGCCCCGAACCAACCACCTACTAAGTTCATGAGCGCGACGCTGAGACCTATCTCTGTGACTCCTGGTGTTGGTATATGTGGGAGGAGGTCAGCGGCTAGGTAAGAGACGGCAATTATCGAATTCAAGGTAGTGAGCGGGATTTGGCCCAACCCTGCATTTAAGGCACCATTCTTGAATTCCAGCCCTGACGGCACGAAAGTGCTGGGATGCCATATTGCGAACGAAGGTGCGTTTTCCGGACCGGCGAGGATGCCCGAGAAGATCAGGCCCAGGACGAAGATGAGTAGGGCATAAGGTACTCGAGGCGCTTGGAGGGTAGTGAGAAAGGCGAAGAAGGCAAAGAGCGCCCAGAGATAGTTGTCGGCCCAATTTGGAGAGATCCAGCCTAATGGTTGGAGGAGGGAGGTGCCGGCTGAGATGACCAGGGAGAGACCAGCTCCGACTTGGATGCCTTTGACGACTGGAGTCGGTATCACGCGTGTGAACCAGCGCAGGAGGCCGGTAGCGCTGAAGAGAAAGACGACGCTGGAGGTGGTGAAGCCTGCGGAGATTGTCTCTTCAATGGAGAAATTCCTGGCTATTGCTACGGCTGCTATTGCCTATGTACATGTTAGATCACGTGAATTGAAGCATTCCGCGGAGAAGCGCACCTTCATGGGTTGCACAGGTAGAGGTATGCCGAATAGTATTCCGGTGAGAATGTTCCACAGACCGGAGAAGAAAAGAGTGGTGGATAGTGAGATCGAGTTGTTGACTGCGAGGGCTATCATGAGTGGGAGGAGGGTTCCCAAGTCACCGAGTGAGCCTGAGATCTCCGCCAAGGGAGACGTTCGAACGGTTTTGACATTGTTACTATGCAACTGACGGAGCCTTGTGAAGACCATACTTGAAATGTAAGGTTTGACTCTCATTCTAGTTCCCGGCTGGGCAGCGCTTTGGACTTCGCTATGTTGCACAAGCTGAGTTGAAAGCCGTTCAGGCGATCGTGCAATTTGGTTTTATAGGTTCAAAAGAAAATGAAAACAACAAGAAGGAAGAGTGATAAATGAAAGCAGAGGTGGTAAAAGAAGGATTCCATAGGTCTAAGGATGTCTTACTGGAGGAAAGGTCATGAGGACGCGTATTGGGAGATCAGATTTGATAAGATCTTCCCGCGGTGTGGCCGTAACAAGGTGGGGAGGAGTGAATTTAGAGCGGACAGGGGGTCGCGAACGCGTCAGAGCTTCAACGCGTTGAATCAATACCAACCTCAGAGTTTTTGCATGTTCAGCATAACATCTACGGCAACACGAATTGTTTAAGTATATGATTACGAAAAGTCTTACTTGTCAAGAATAACCAATTCAGCCTTTATTCTTCACTGTCCACAATGGCATCTTCAAGAGCGTCCTCGCCGGCGCTGGGCTCCAACTCGAGCTCTCCAGCTCAATTGACGCCGAATTCGAAGGTCAAGGCTATGCTGGCGGCTTTGGACGATGATTCAGACGAAGAAGAAGCTGGTGGACTCGCGAAAGCGAGCTTGATGTCTAAACCTACGAAAGATACCAATTCGAAACCATCGAGTCCCCGCCAACGCGCCGAATCACCAAATGGATCTGCTCCGGCAGTGGGTTCAGGAGAACCTGAGAAGGACACGGAGGACGAAGAAGAGGATGAGGAGATCGTGCGACCAAAAGGACGAATGGCTGCTCGCATGCAAGCCGCCGAAGAGAGCTCTGAAGAAGACGCGCCCTTGGCGCAGGAGGACGCGAGGGAAAGGGTCAAAAAGATGCTTATGGCGAAGTCCAAATCACCGGAGTCTTCCAACAATGACACTGCTGAGGCTAGCGACGAAAGCAATGCTCTAGTCGTTCCACGGAAACGCAAGTTGAAGACGCGTCGTGAGACACCCGAATCTGGCCCCGCGAAAGAGGCTGCTTCGCTCGGTCTATTCGTATCACCAGCACGCCCAAGGTCCGCCAGCCTAGAAGGAAGCGGCTCTGATTCCGACAAGCTACCAGATCTAGGAGATGATAGATTCAAGGCACTCGTGGAGAGGAAGCGCCAGGAGCGTTTGGCTAGAGAAAAGGAGGCTGCTGCTGAAAAGGCGAAAAAGATGGCTGAGCGAAAGAGGCATGCGGAGATGCTTGAAGAAGATGAACACGAATTCAGTGACGAGGAAGGAAGACGACGACTCACGCAACCGACTCGCAAGGCGGGCAAGAAAGCCCAGGAGGAGATCCGAAGAGAGACGCAGCGGATGAGTCGAAACCAACAATTGGCTCACTTAGCAACAACGAAGAAGAAGTTTCCTAAGGCAGGACTCTTTGCACGATTCAACTACAGACAAGATGCTAAGGCGGACACTGAAACAAGCCGACCCGGAAGCTCCAGCTCCGCTGCACCACCGCATTCAGATGTCGAGATGAAAGACACTCCTCCGACCTCACCTGCGTCTCCCAATACCAATTTAGAAAAGTCTATAGAGGCAGCACCACCCCCACCTGTCGAGAAGGTGGCAGAGTATAACGATGATGAACTGCCCTCTCTCKMGGAAGCTCTGACTCGACTGCCTTCGTCTCCACTAGTCAAACTAGATAAAGGCAAAGGGAGAGCTATTGAGGAACCTACACCGAAATTTGAAATCCAGGAAACGAGGATCGCCCAGGCAATTCCTCGAATCCAGCCCCCAAAGTCTGCTGGCAAGCAAAAAACAATGGCGGACGACTCAGACAGTGATATTGAAATTGTGAGTGCCCACACGCCGAAAGTGAAAAAGGAGAGACTAGATGCCATATTCGACCGTGTCCCTGCCAAGCAAGCCAAGGAATCACACWCTCTTCACGCTTTACGCATGTTAGCAAATCTTACGTCTCCGGGCAAGAAGAATTCAAGTAAGAGTAAGAAGCCGGGAATGACAACATCTGAGCTTCAAATGTCACTCCAGCAGCGTGCTAGACAGCAGGCAACCCGTGAGCGAGAGGAGAGGTTACAGACTCTAAGGAATAAAGGTGTTATTGTTCAGACTGCCGAGGAGCGAGAGAAGGAGGCTGCGGAGGTCGATGATCTTATTGAAAAGGCTCGACGAGAAGCTGAGGAAATCCAGAAACGGGAGAAGGCGGCTGCAAAGAAGGAGCGGCAAGAGAGTGGGGAAGYAGACCCTCTTGGAGAYAGYAGCGACGATGGAGACTGGGAAGAAGGAAAGGAGAAGGCTGATCAATATGGTTCCGCTTCTGAGTCCGAGGATGAAGAAGAGGTTGAATTATCTGGAAGCGGTGAAGAGGAAGAAGACGGGGGAGAAGACGATATGGAAGTTGATGGCCCAGAAGGAGAAGAGACGAAGGCCTCAAATCCATTATTTGACAACGAAGCCTCTGACACTGAAGACGACGAAGCCTCGGCTGAATTGTCCATCGATGAGGAGATGGCTGAAGATGGCGATATTGATGAAGACGAGGAGGACCAACGATTGCCTGTTAAGCAAAAGCAACGGCGAAACAGGAACACCAATATCATCTCTGACGACGAGTCAGAGGACGGCGACAACGAGAAATTTTCGCCGAAGAGCCTCCATACAGATTCTCCCATACCATCGAAGACATCCCCAGCGGCACCAAACTCCGTACTACGCTCTGCTACGAAGACTTTCATACCTGGAGTCACAGTCAGCGGTCCTGTTGGCCTGGGCTTAACGCAGATATTTGCTGGCACCATGGATGAGAGCCAAGCGTTCTCTCCAACCATGCCCAATAAAATGTCACAGCAAACGGACACGCTAGAAGACTCTATGGCATTCCTGAAAAGGCTTCCAGCTCCAGAATTGCCACCTTTCGTGCCTACCATGGAAGAAGATACTCAGACTCAAGACCAAGACATAATCATGGACAGCCAAACTCAAATGCCTGAGTCTCAACCGATAGATTCTGAATCTCAAAAGATCCAGCTAAACTTCTCACAATCACAAATGCACAGCTTCGATAGTCTGGTGGACAGCACACAAATGTCACCATTCCCAGAGGCTACCCAAGATGTTGGATTCCAGCATATGACACCGATCAGAGGCCGTTTCGTTGATGCACCTCCGTCTACTGTAGATACCGTCATACTAGGCCCTACAGAAATACTAGAAACTACGGAAGAGACGCCAATTGTCAAGAAAAGGGGCAAGCTTCGCCGACGAGCCCCAACTGTTGCCGTCTCAGACGATGAGGATGCTGTAGAGCCATTGGAGACAGTGGTCGAGGAAGAGGATTTTGAGATCACTGCTGATGCGTTCGATGTCATGCGTAAAGCATCCAAGAAGAAGGCCATTGTTGTGGACGAGTTCGACAAGAAGAATAGCAAAGCTAAAGAGATGGTTCACGAACAGGCAGAGGAGTCTGAGGATGAATACGCTGGGTTAGGAGGTGCAAGTGACGATGAGAGTGGTGGAGAAGACGAGTTGGTCAAGGCGATGGTTGATGACGAAAGCAACGAGAAGGTGGATGAGAGAAAGCTTGCTGCATTCTTTGCGTAAGTGTTATTAAAACTACTCTCACTTTAATAGCTAATGTGGTCATATAGTGATCGTGAGAGAGCAAGTGACGAGAAGGCAGTCGAGAAGCTCTACAATGATATCTCCAAAGGCATGCTCCGCCGCAARCGAGGGGCCGACTATGACCTCTCTGACTCCGACGATGGAGGTGAAGCCAGAAGACGAAGGAAGCGAGCCCAGTTTACCAAAATGCACAAAGCTCTCCTGGCCGATGAACGCATTGGCAAGATCGCCGAGAATCCCAAACGGCAAGCCTTCCTCCGCGCGATCGAAGACCGCGGCAGCGAAGACGAGATGGATTTCCTCGGCGACTTCCCCGAGCACGAGCCAGAAACCGACTCACACTCCCAATCTCAGTCCGAGCAAGTCGTCCCTGACAGCCAGCCAACATCCACCACCATGGGCCCTCCAAAGCGTAAAGCCTCCGACGACGCAGCAGACGGAGCCAGACTCCCACCTCACCTCCGCCGCACCAAGAACGGCAAGAAAYCCTCAAACCTCAACGAGTTCCGCGAAACTGTCTCCCAGCTTATCGAGGAGCCAAACACCATGCCTGCTCCCGCCGACCCAGACTCCGACTCTGACCTCGAGATCGAGGGCGGGCCGTCCTCCCAGAAAGAAAACCGCGACCCTTTCGCTCTCCGTAGAACAAAAGACAAAGTCATTGACCGTATTTCCCTGAAACGCGCGTCCTCGAGTGGGCTTTCGAGCACGACCCGTGTTGCGTTCTCGGCGGCGAATAGCAATGGCGGGAGTTTCAARGTTCCCGCGCTGCTAAGACGGGCGACGACGAATAATAGTCTTGCTTCTTCGACGGGGMGTGTGAGTGGGACGGAGAGGATGGCTGGTGGTCAGGGGAGTGATGGGGTTAAGAGGGGAGGTAGCAAGAACAGTGGGGTGAATTATTTTGCGAGGGAGGCGGAGAGGAAGGCAGGGGTGGGGAAGAGTGAACGCAGGAGGGAGGAGAGGAGGGTTAAAGGGCGCCAGGGGAGGAGACAGGTTGTTGGGGGTTTGTTTGGGGGTGGGAAGTTTGAGTGATTGGGGTTTTGTTTCTTGGGCATTTTAGTCGTTTAGGTAGGGAGTTGGGGAGTAATAGGTGTGTTGCATGGAAATGCATCTCAAGGGGCTTGTCTAGCATGAATAAAGTTTCCGARAAAGATTGACCCGCAGGTGGGAAATGCGCGATTTATGGCATTGACTTTGCACTTCCTTCATACTACACTTTGAGCGTGCTTGTTATTAATTCGGTCCATTTCATCCGATAATCCTTCGAGAGGTTGTAAGAGCTCGCGGCATTGCTCTGCATACACCTACTTTCCAGTATCCATAATTACTGCGTGAGCTAGGTACCATATGGAATAAATCTACACGCAAAAAGCGGTTTACTAATATCCCACCGATTCTACAACATTAACCTAATCATTTTGGTGCCAAATCGTTGCGAGTTCTAGACGGCGCTTCTGCTAAGGTACACGCAGAGTATTGCCCCAAGCTCTTATAATTTATAYAGACAGTTTAAATTTACAGTTTCTTTCCCTTCCCACTTTCTATATCAAACATCTACCACGAATAGTACTGYCTCTGAGCAGTAATGGGCCTATTCGGCAACTGCGTCCAGACCTTACGATTCCTCAGCTTTTCCTGCCTCTGCTCATGCTCTCTAATCCTCGTCTTCTCCTCCTTCAAGATCACAGAAATACCTAGTCTTTGTCAGCTCCTCAATGTTCGGGCCAGGCATGAAGAGAAACTTACTCGTTGTCGGGTGGTAAATATACCCCGACTTCCCTCTCGCCCTATAATCCATGCCCCTCGAAAACAAGCCCTTGCCTACCCATGCCTGCTCAACATACAACGTTGTCGGATCAAAAACCTTGATGCTCTTCTTATCCTTAGTCTGGATTCTCATCGGCGTGAAATCCTTCACTTCACCCCCTTCAACCTTCCCTAACCCCATACCCCTCTTCACAATCGCCTCGTTCTTCGCGTGCTCAAGATGCTGCTTCACGTCCGCAGCCGCCTTCTTCTTCGAGAATCGCATCTGGATGATCGCTTCTTTGACCGTCTTGCCTGTGATCTGCCGGGCCAGCGGGTTCAGCTTCTTGACTGAGGTCTTGAAGTCGTGGCTCTTGCTCAGTAGGACACGCTCTCGTTGTTTGAGTTGCTGGGTTCGTGTGAGACGCCCGCGCTTCCGGATGGACCTGATGACCATCTTGCGCTCCCATCGCTTCCGCGCGTCTGGGTCTGGGTCCGTCGCTGCGGCCATGCTCGCTGGGTTCCGTTCTAACTCTTCCTTTCTCTTTTTCTTCGCTMCTCTCTCCATCGTGGCGTTATCTTGTTCGAGGATAGATGAGGACGAGAGCCTGCCGGGCTTCGGCGCTTTCTGCTTGGGTTCATCCAGAGATTGTCTCTTGCGGCGTAGGTACTCTTCTGTGAGCGGGTTCTTTTCTTTGGATGTTTTGGAATCGTGCTGATGCTTTCTCCATGAGGAGTTGAAATTTGCTTTGTTCCAGTCGAAGAGGCTGCGGTGATGGCAGCGTGGTATGAGGAAGTGGTGAGAGGTTGAGGGTGAGGTTAGAGAGGCGGCTGTTGTATGGATCAGCGTGGGAATTTCTTTGGGATGGGCCAATTGCTTGTAGCTGAGCAGCTTGAATACATACCGGACCTCATTGCCCGCCGCGACGGCAGATGTAAGCTCATTGTGGGTGGTGGCGACGTTTCGAGAAAGAGAGGTCTGATCAAGTCGCGGTCGAAGACATTTTGGGATGTCACGTGGCAGTCAGGCTGCAAGGCCAAGTCCCAAGGCTGAAAAATGTTCCAAAGCTTGGAAGCCGGTTCTCGAACGCTGCAGCAAGCAGCACAAGCTCCCCCTCCATCCCGAACCCAAGCTGCCTTCACAAACTTTCAAACTTTCACGACATTTCAAGTTTACTAGAACTTTCCCAGAAACATCGCCGGCACCTCCGATCCGAGTCAGATCATTTGTGGTCAACTGAGATGATAGCCCAGAACTTCCTGTCCCTTGATCCTCTGGACAATCGCCTTTGAGCAACGATGGTGGATCCGGTCGGAGAAGATTCCTGGCTCGCCCTCGTCGACGAAGCATCGCGGACCGCGGGTGATATTATCCAGCGGATCGAAGTCGTAGAGCTCTACAAACGCGCTATTACTACAGAGCCGTGGTCCAATAAGTTGTGGCTGGCAAATTGCGAATGGGTTTGGTCGCTGCACACTGATGCCCAGAATGGCGATGCGGGCTGGCCAGAGGAGGAGCAATTATTCGGACAGGAGACATTTTCTTTAGAGACGGCGCTGGATGTATGGCGGCAGGGTGCGCAAGCTACGCAATATCGTTTGAGTGATAGCCATGAGCTCTGGAATAGATGGATCTCGATTGAGCAGGAGCAGCTCGCCCTTTCCCCGACGCCCGAGAGGATTGAACGCGTTCGAGCTCTCTTCCTTGAACGCCTCCAGATCCCGCATGCTGCTTGGGACGATACCTCGGCAAAATTCTCTCAATTTATCTCGAAGTACGATGAACCTGCCTGGGAGTCTATGATGGTACAGGTTACAAAGGTGGCACAGACGGCGAAGGAATTATACCGCTTGCGCGAAGACTTTGAGTCGAAACTCCAACAAGCAGCAGACGGTGAAAAACTAGCAGCAGCTATGAGGAGCTATTTAGACTGGGAGATTGCACAGGCAGTAAGGAAACCCAAGAAAGATCAACTGGGATCCCCGTTGATCCTCTGTGTTGCCTTATTCGAGCGAGCGCTATGCTCTACACCTCTCGGCCTAGATGCCTCCACTTGGGAAGACTATCTTACATTTCTGTCAAGTGCCGGAGCTTTGCAAGCTTCATCACTGCCCTCTGCTCTGTCCGTTGTTCAGCGAGCCGTGAAGCATTGTCCTTGGTCAGGGTCCTTATGGGCAAGATATATCTTGACAGCCGAGTCGGAGGACCTCCCATTCGAAATCATGGAACAGATCAAGCACCTTGCTACAAATACTAGAGAGCTCGATCGTGACGGTATGGAAGGAGTGATTGAATTCAATGTTGCGTGGACCGGATACCTGAAACGACGCACTATGCGACCCGGAGCTAGAGAAGAGGATATCGATGTTGCTGATGTGGGCCTTCGGACTGCGTTGGAAGGCGTCCAGGAATGGGGCCAACGACGCCATGGTGTTGCTGAATGGAAGGGCGATCCCTTGTTCCGAGTTGAGAGGATTCTCATCCAGTATCTTGCAGAACGTGGGTCTTCGGAAGACGCACGTGGATATTGGGAGCGACTTATTAAGACACATGGTGACAGTTATGAGTTCTGGCAGCAATACTATCTCTGGGAAATGACAGTTCGCGCGCCTACTACGATACCCACGGCCGCAACTGCTATTTTGATCAAAGCTATACATCGCCAACATTTGGACTGGCCTGAGAAAATCATGGAAATGTATTTACGCCACTGCAATCTCCATGAGGAAGTCGGTGCTCTCATGACAGCAAGAGCTACTGTATATCGGATATCGAAAGGTGTTGCGAAGCGGCGTGAGAGGGAGCAGGCGGAAGCAGCAGCCTTGTATAATCAACAAGTCGTTGGACAGAATTCTGTACAGGAATCACCAAACAGTGCGTCGAAGCGGAAGCGCGAGGAAACGCCAGGAGAGGGTGACAGCAATGCAAAAAAGAAGGSGAAGGCAGAAGCAGATACGGAGGCAGCGCGGGAGCAAYACCTGGAACGGGACCGCGAGAACACCACAGTCATCGTCACAGGCCTGCCACCAGAAGTTACGCAGACGAAATTGAAGCAATACTTTAAAGAGTACGGTCATACCAACAGYATCACAGTCAAGCCCGAGGCCGACAACCTTTCAGCAACTGCTTTGATTGAGTTCCGCTCCCCAGAAGATGCGCTATCTGCCTTGCTGCGAGATGGGAAGTACTTTGGCGATAGGCAAATCCGTGTCGGAGCTGGTACGGGCTTGACCCTCTTTGTGACGAATTTCCCTCCGACAGCCGATGACGCCTACCTTAGAAAGCTGTTCAAGGACTGCGGAGAGATCTTCAACATCCGATGGCCGAGTTTGAAATACAACACCACGCGCCGATTCTGCTACATCTCATTTCGTACGCAACAAGCGGCAGCTGCTGCTACAAAGCTTGATGGCCAGCCGCTAGGCGAGCCGCCAGGTGGTGTCTATAAGCTGCTTGCGAAATATTCGGATCCGGGCAATAAGAAGGATCGTGAGGGCGCTATGGCAGAGGGTAGAGAGCTCCATATCACAGGTCTCGATTTAAGTCTCACCGAAGACGAAGTGAAAGAGGTCTTTGGGAAGTACGGCAAAGTCGAGCGAGTCAGAATCCTACAGAACCGGAAAGGCGAGAGCAAAGGAGCAGGCTTCGTCTCATTCGAGACGAAAGAGGAAGCCGAAGCCGCTCTCGAGCTCGACAAAACGAAGCTCAAGTCTCGAGTCATCACAGTAGAACTATCTACCGGCAAGAACTTCAAAATCACAGCAACCACCAGCAGGCCTTCCGCTTCTCCCGCYCCAGATCCCATCGCCTCTGGCTCTGAGGCGCTTGACGCCTATCACGGCTTTACCAACCGCGAGATCAGCGAGCGTACARTAGCACTGATGAACATCCCCGACACTGTCAACGACGCCCGTATCCGCGCCCTTGCCGAATTCTACGGCGAGATTGCGCGCGTCACGCTGCGACCCGGTCACCATGGCGCTACCATCGAGTACTCGAACCCTGACGAAGCCGCAGTAGCAGCGCTTGGCCTTAAGGGCTATGAAATCGAGCCTGGACGGAAACTGCGCACTGGAAGCGAGAAGGAGCTATTTGCTCAGAAAAACGAGSCAAAGACAGACAAGAAGGCACAGCCAAAGTTCATGACGCCTGCTCCGCCCGTCAAGAGACCTGGTCCTGGTGGCAGGGGCGGGCTGGGTGTGAAGAGGGGCCTGGGATATGCGGCTGCGGCGCCGAAAGCTTCGAAGCMTAGTGAGGGGGATACTAATGGAACTGGACCTGCGGAGGACAAGAAGCCAAAGAGTAATGCGGATTTCAAGGCTATGTTTATTAGTGGTGGGACACAGTAGGGTAGCTATAATAGCTAGCTTGTGAAGAGGGAAGTGGAAGGCATAGCTTATTAGAATAGTTATTACATCTCGCAAGCATCAGAGAAATAAAAAGGCGCAGGCTGAAGTCATTGCATTGCGTTTCCTGCGAGTATTCCCACGAAGCTAACATGTGACCCGTAGCTTTAGGTGGTTCTTTGYGATAAGAGCCTCATTTATTRGTGCCTTAGGCATCAGTTAGTTAATTGGGCCTTTCAGCAACTAGCATCTTCTTTTAGCACATCCACACCCCCAACAAAATGGTAGCAATGCTTGCTATAGACAGTCTCTGGACTCTTGAGTCTTTAGGTTACCGAAACCAGTGCTGCGGTATATCCCAGCGCCCCTAAAAACGACAAAACACCCAAACTTGGACCTCCCTCCATCCTCCGCTAGCGCGACAAAATTTCCCCATCCACCCTCATCCTTCACTGGCTTCCGCTGCACACGCRTTTTCTTGATATCGCCCGCGTCTTTTCTTTGTGCAGTGCTTTTGTTTGGAGTTTGGGCGTTTTTGGCGTTGGCTCCGCGGCTTCRTGGCCGAGTTCACATCTACTCTARAGCGCGCCACMATAGAACACCARACCACACGAAGCTCTTCGCGCGCAGACARGCAGTAGTCACGAAGTAATGCAGCATTTGCTGRATCTAGGCCGCATGGAAATAATATTGTCATGCTGTTCTAGTGCCGCAGATTGCTCGTGCTTCTTTGTTGCCCCTTACTTAGTGTTGCTTTCGCCACCGCCGCCGCCTCCCCCCAATAACATCCGAAAGCAGCAGGCACGACAACACCTTCCTTCCAGTTCCAACAACACCGTGCGCCCGCAGCACCTCGCTTGATTTCTACACAGCTCACGTTTAAAAAAAAWGTACTTTATCAGACCAGATAAGCAAAAGAAAATGCACATTGGGAGACAACGGATGGGCCGCTTCGTACACCGTGCGAATGTTCGCGGCACTGGCTTCGGCCTTTAAAACCATGGWCGCCTAGTCCCTGCGCTAAGATGATAAGCTAAAAAAACTCGAACAGGAGGATCAATCTAAGCTAAGCCCCATGGGCAGACGCTGATGAACAAGCATATCTGAGAGTAAGCGACTGTGCCGCACCCGATGGCGTATTTTTTTAGCCAATTATGTTCAAACCCCACCACAAACGATGCCATACGATTCGTTGTCAAATTCCCCACTTTATGCAAATATTTGTCTCGCAAGAGGCGCATCACCGCAATCCTCGCTTGATGTTTTGCACCAGCTTTTCGCTTATTGAAATACAAGAACGCTGCGTCGCACCTTCCTTCCTTGCTCTCCCCGAACAAGCGTAGCGCCAATTGAATGACATAAGGGGAAATCACGTGCACGTGCGCAGGACATGCCCCGGTATGAAGCTCAAGATGGAGGCTCGCGCTGGACAGAAAAAGCGGCACTAATTAGAATGTCCCAGGCGCTGCGAGACAGTCAAACTGGGCGATATTGAGTGCCGTTTCCTGTCCAGCGCGAGGGAGAGATCGTCTTCGCGGCAAATCGCCTCGTGGCGGGCCCATCCGCATCCACAATTTGACTCAGTAATTTTTGGAGCCCTCCGATACTGCGTAGGATGGAACGAGAGGAGATTTTGGGTCACGTTAATCAGTGTTCTACGGGTTCTTGAACGAGGGGCTGGATTTCCCAACATAACTTGTGCCTTGTTAAGGTAGAGTCCACGTGAGTTTGTAGCAGGTGTTATCCTCTTTCGGCAACGCAGGGCATGGTGAGGAACTGTTGTGCATTCTGAGTTGGATGATGACGAGCTGCGTAAAGAGAGTAGTGAATCAAGTGTTACTTTTCGTTTTCCTGGAAGCCGTCTCATTACTTCAGCCTCCAACTTGTACTGATAAACCATCCCATGCAACTCATTACGACGTACTCATCAATCGAGCCAGTCATCCCATCCGTGTAYACCCCTATCCCTATTCCCTTAATGCAGCCCAAGCCATTCATTCAATCACATCCTTTGCGCCCGGAACAACCCTCCAACACCAGYCACACCAACTCCTCGCCCGTCCCTCCACCTCCCTAACCAAAAACCGTCCCTGCGCCTTCTCATCCCCCCACTCCGKCACACAAGCGCCCACCTTCACCATCCGCACCAGCTTCTTCTTCACCACGCCGCCAATCCCCTCAATTTCATGGCGYGCGTATCCCGGGCCCATCGACCCTTGCGAACTCCCCGGACTCGAAGACGGGCTSGCAGCCCGGCTGTTATAATCAATCTCCTTGGCGTCCTCCGCATCGCAGTCAGTTTCTTGTTCTACTTCGCGAGCRGCAACGCACTCCCCGCCCCGTCCGCASGGCACCCCGCGGTTCCCTTCCCCGATGCCGACGCCGAGTCCGCCGAGCGAGGGCAGGTAGCGTGTCCGCCATTTCCAGATGCTTTCGTATTCGGTGTCGGCGGAGCGTAGGCTGCGGCCGCAGGGCTGGCAGAGCCAGACGCCGTCGGACGTACAGGTGCAGACTGCGCGCTTGAGGTTGTCGCCGCTGAGGGGCTGTGGGGGYGRGGACGGCGTTGAGAAGGGGTTTGGCTTTGSGCCTGGGGTTGGGGGAGGCGTGTGCGCTTGTTGTTCGGGGGAGTGCTCGACGAGGGAGGAGAGGGAGGAGAGGGGGAGTCGGACACAGGCCRTGCAGATGCGGCGGTGGCGGTAGCGGAGGAGGGACGTTGAGGGAGGTTTGATTGTGCAGTTCTGAATAGATTGRTTAGGTTTGTARAATGGTAGCGTRGGAGGGGAAATCTACACGGCAGACAATCATCCCGCATCGTCGACAGCCTCCGACTAAGTCTCGAGCACAGTCTCCAACCTTGCCAGTACCAGCAGCTTCTCTGCCCAGGTCGACGAAGTAGAARTCCGCAGCTCTGGCACGGTACCGGAGCACATTCTCGGGGTCGACTTCTTCGTCTTCGTTGTCGCAGTGTAGGGTAGAATTAAGGAGCTGTGTGCGGTATTGCARGAGGTTGGCTCGGACTTGGCGGCAGCTTCGTGATAGAGCATCGAGAGTGTTGAGGTCGATGTGGKATGCTATTGAGAGGATAACACTATTTGAGAAACAGACATTAGGCTAAGATCTTTAAATTGATGGATAATATAGGAGAGACGAACGGATAGCATCCCAAAGCTGCTGTAAAGGCGTTCCTATTGGGGTTCTCTCTTCGCCCCTCATCCGCACGCGTCACCTCTTTCTGCGAGGCTCCAAAACGCCCCACGCCATKAWWATTCCAATGCTCGCTGTGTCGTAAATCTTCTGGAGGTTCGGCATCGTCGTCAAAGTCTACGAACACAACCATGGTTTCGAGATACGCTTCTCGGGGCGCTGGAAAGAGAAAGCAGACGAAGCACAAGAGCAACTAAAGGGAAATAAACGAGGGGGCTCTGATGGTTGTTCCATTGAAAGCTGCCGTCGTGCAGCGAGAGTGAGTGGAGGAGAAGGAAGGAGAGGAAGAGGGGCGGACGCGGGGGGGCGGGAAGTGAGAGAATATATGTAGACGTATGTAAGAAGGCAGGTGTGGATGTGGATGCAGCGTGGAGGAGGAGCCATGGTTGCCCTCAGTGACACGGARGAACATCTTTTGTGCCTCGTATGCGCACGGCTAAAAGGGCGACATTTCTGGCTGCTTAGCCGTGGCTCAAAGAAAGCAAGGATTTGCTGTGCAGGCACGCGTTTGTGCCGGTCGATGCATCGATGATCATGGCCCACGCGSGCTGCATCCGAGAGCGTTGAGGACGTGCCTACTGCACCCAGTCAGATCTTAGATACTGTACAGTAGCTTTGTCCTTCCTTCCTGGGCCAGTGAGMGCCTGCCTCTGGCTGCGACTCATCCAGGCATCGCCGMGTGTTCCTGGCAAAGTATGGCATGCGAGGCACAACACATATCATTCCTTCCATGAAGCTCAATTCCATCCCCGATCCCAATCTTTCAGCATGTCTCTCCCAACCCCAGCCCCCTTCAAGATCGACGTCCCCGAATCGCTTCTCAATTTCATAAATCAGCGTGTTTCGACTGCGCGCATCCCATCCGGCTTCAATCATCCTCAAGGAGAAGAATGGCAATATGGACCCCCGCCATCAGTCATGGCCCACCTTCAGGAGTACTGGTCAAAAAAGTACGATTGGCGTGCGGTAGAAGCACGCATCAATTCTCATTTGGAAATGTTCACATTGCCTATCMAAGAAGGAGACGAGGAAATTGAGATGCATTTTGTGCACCATAGGTCGGAGAGGGAAGGAGCTATTCCGCTACTCTTTCAGCACGGGTGGCCGGGGAGCTTCATGGAGGTGCGTTCAACCGTGTACCATTCTTTTTGTATATTGAGACACCTTTCTCTAACATTCACATAGGTCAACGAGATCATTGATCTTCTCACCTCTCCTGCTGACCCAACTGCCCAAGCGTATCATGTGATTGCTCCCTCCTTGCCCGGCTTCACATTCTCCTCAGCTCCCAAGAATCCCTCTTTCAAAATCAAGAATATTGCTTCCATCAATAACACTCTCATGCTCTCTCTCGGGTACAACAAGTACACCGTCCAAGGTGGAGACTGGGGCTGCATGGTCGTGCGGCTCATGGCTGTTGATTTCCCTCAGCACTGCCTGGGATGTCTTGTCAACATGATCCCARCGCTTCCGCCAGTTTGGTATAAGAATCCGTTAAGTTTGTTGCAATTTTATGCGTGGGCTGCATGGACTGCTCGGGATAAGAATGGGTACCTAGGGAGGATATTGTGGTGGAGGGAGAAGGAATCTGGTTTGTGCCCCATTTCCCCTCCCCATGATGCATCCCTTCATATGTGGACAAGATCAAGCTCTAAGGGTCATACAGGATACATGGAGATTCAAAGTACAAAGCCTCAAACAATCTCTTACGCTCTGCTTGACTCGCCATTGGGAATGTTAGCTTGGCTCAGGGACAAAATAGAAGTGTTAGTCGACGATGACTTCACCTGGGACGAAGAAACAAGTATTACATGGGCAATGGTAAGCCTATGGCTCCTACATCTTCCAACACAAAAGGCTGATTTTCTAAGCTTTACCTCATTCAAAACTCATCAGCAACCCCCCACATTTACACGAACGCCAAAGGCACCAAAATCACCGAGTTCACCAACGACCTCTTCAATAAGAAAGTTCCACCAACTGTTGACTTTGGCGCTTCTGTTTTCCCCAAAGGTTACTACCCTTAGCAAATTTCCGCTTGTACCTGCTGACGATATGCAATAGACGTCAACAACATCCCACGCTTCTGGGCCGAAGCTTGTGTAAGCAACAATATCGTCTTTTGGAAGGAACATGACAAAGGTGGGCATTTTGCTGCTACGGAGAAGCCGGAGGTCCTGGTGGAGGATATTAGGGAGTTTACGAGGTCGATGGATAAGGGGAGGAGGGCGGCGCTGAGGTCTATTGGGAACTTGAAGCCATAGTAGGGATATCGGAGAGCCAGATTCTAGTGAAAAGGTATGAAAAGGGTGTATGATAGTAACAAAGTTTAATGAATTCATAGATATTAAGGGAAGGGTGGAAGAAGTAGTCGCAAATACCTCGTCAGCACTCACATCATGTAAGAGTGGATGGACAATCACGCTTGGAGCGAGACGTGAGCGGCCAGCTGTGTCAGAAAACAGAACGAGTCATGAATCCATTTACTATACTCTCATCGAAMATCCTACAGCCAATATCTCTACAGCAATTATCCATTTTCCGCGGAACCGGGACCCTCATTCCCTCTCACCCATTTAATGGAACTGATCCTCCGTAACACCCTTCCCCATCGCACTGGTACTGCTCACACCACCCTGCACCATCTTCAGCAACTCATCCACATAATTGGCACCACTCCACTTCTGATGCTTCACCACATCAACACCACCATCCATCTCAGGTTCTTGGACCAATTCTCCATAAGCACGCATGCCCTGCTTGCTATAGGCCTTTGCGAACTGGTCGGAGATGAGGGCGGTCGTATGCAGACCGGCCAGCGTGATGAACTGCCAGCAGTAGCCGAGCTTGGCCAGGCGCTGGATGTAGGTCTCCTGCTCGGCGCGCGGCATGGCGGTCTTCCAGTTGAAGGAGGGGGAGAGGTTGTATGCTAGCCTGTTTTTACTCTGTCAACACGCACTCTTCACTCACACCGCAATCTCAATTGATGGATGACTTTTGGGGGAAACTCACTTCTGCTCCGGCCATACAGCATGCACCCCCTTCGCAAACTGCTCCGCCTGTTTATAATCCGGCAGCTTACTCTCCATCCAGATCGCATCCGCATACGGCGCATACGCAATCGCGCGATTAATCGCACACCCGCAGCCACCCTGAAGTCTATAATAGCCCTCCCTCGTGCGCGGGCTGTCCCAATCCCACGGGATATCGACCCCCGTAATTCCCTTCGCAATGGCCCGCGCCTCCGTRTTGCTCTTGCCCTTCACGTCCTGGAGGAACTTGGCAGCGAGTTCCTTCTTGTTGACGTGCACGCCTGCGTTGATGGTGTCAACCACGGCGTCGTTGAAGAGTTTGAGGCCGGCTTGGGCGGTCCACGCGTCTTCGATGGCTTGCAGCTCAGTGCCGTTTTTGTTGGCGCGCTCGGCGGCGATCATGAGGTCGTTGAGGGGCTGGAGCGCGGGATTTGTGGAGCCGAGGATGTAGGCGTGGTCGCGGGGGTCGATGGTTGTGGTAATGAGGGTTGCGGCTTCGGCGTCGGTTCGGGCCACTGCAAGGAGATCGGTTCCTGGTTGCTCAATCAGTATTCATTTTCACGCAGTCGCGAAAATAGGAGGAAGTACCCATGATGTCAGCCTGAGCACGGATAGCAACCAAACGGTTGATGTGCTCAGAGATAGGCACCAAGACCTTTCCAGCCATGTGCCCACACTTCTTCGTTCCAGGAGCCTGGTCTTCAATATGGATACCGGCAGCTCCTTTCTCAATGAATAGCTTCGTGAGCTTCATGACGGCTGTGAGACCGCCGTGTCCGGTGTCAGCGTCTGCGATGATGGGGCGGAGGTAGTCGATGTTGGCGAGTTTGGCGCGGTCTGCTTTTGACCTGGTCATTACGCGCTCTTCTCGCTGCTTACGGTCGTGGAAGAGTTGGGCCATGAAGAGGTGGTTGACTTTGTTGGGGACGGTGGTCTAGAAGCAATTAGCTTTGTAAGGACGAGACTGGAAATCTTGGAGGGGCTCACGTATGGGTAGTCTGCCAAATCTGGACCAGGCTCATCTGATGATGAGGCAGTGGAAGATGATTGCCAGCCAGAAACATAAACGGTATCGAGGTATTTCGCCATCTGGGTCAACATCGTGGGCTCGAGGCATCCGTAGGTGTAACTCGCATCCTTGTTCTATCTCTCAATTAGAAACCAAAATTTCTTCCTCCTCATTTCATAGAGACTTACCTTGAATCTTCCCTCCAAGATGTTCCAAAGCTTCTTTGATTGAGTATTACTTGGGTACTCAATCTTGATGTTCCCTCTCTTTGCTACAATCTGCTCCGCAGTAAATGGTCGCTTCGTGTGTCTCCATCTCGAATCATTCCACCACTGCTTCACGGCTGCGACTTCATCCAAATAGATCTTCTCCTCCGTCTCAGGGTTCACAGCCGGGTTGGCCATTCTGTTCGCCGCCATGTTGGGTGGTAGAGTGGAGAGGTTGCGGACGAATGGACTGGAATGTAAAACTCTAAGTAGATTCCAGAAACAACAAAATTTTCAAAAAGAGGTGTCTCAGAGAGTATATGACTCAAGTCACAAGCCAAGGGAATCTAAATACCTTATAAACAAAACGCTGCTCCCGGAGCAGGCCGGGCTAGTCCAGCAGCAACATCATCCTCGGGACATCCAACTGGGAGCATCTCGAGCCAGTTGCGTCCGTATCGATACTAGTTCGGTCTAAAGGGAGCCCCCTCGCGTGCCGTGATTGGCGGGCGTCCCCACATTCTCCAGACTGCAGCGAGGAACGGCGTCATAAAAGCCTTTTCCGACCCCTCTAAAGCTCCAAGAGCTGCTTGCAGAATTGCAATCACCAGCTGCAGTCCTGCGCCTTGCCTGCTGCTCAGGCGACAATTCCATGAAATTTCAAGACCAAGACATTCTATCACGACATGTGACAATCTGATTGAGATATCCCCGGCAGAGAGAATTTGAAGCTTATAAAAGCTCACGTTTGCATGTGAAGTAGGACCTTGCAGGAAGATCATGCGTGTCCGCCGCCAGGAGGCAGGGGTGGGCTTGCCGAGGCACGCCCCCGCGAGTCAACCTCGCGACATTTCCCGCAATCGGCAGCGGTACCGGGTTTTTCTCGCGGCCTTTCATTGGACATTTGAACCACTTGATTTATATCAGAAACTTATACAAGTCGGACGGATGKTAACATATCACACAAGATTGGTTGAGAATATATATTCATGCCGCTCGCTATACTTTCGAAGCGAACTCGGATTTTGAGGATGATATTATTAAATCCTCTGGAGAGGTGGCTGCGAACCCTCCAATGCAAAGTACTGCACAAGCAAGCGTCTCTGCCTGTTTGCGGTTATATGATCCTGATGATCTGTCAGATTAAAGGGCGAAATCATCGATTGTCTCAGTAGCTTTCGCATACTGATCCCAAGGAGTTAATGTTCCAATGGCCCGTTGCATATGGGCATTCGTGAAGCCAAGGCCATAGACGTAGCTGGCATTAACCCATCCGAATCTATGAAGTTATATCAGTCAATCATCTTGAATATGTCAATTAGGATACATACCCTTCCTTTGCGACACCCTTAAAGTCAAGACCTTGATTTCCATATTCGGCATCCACTCGATGAGGGTCCATGGTTCTAGTTACGTCGTATTTCTCAACGACAACGCCATTATAATCGACGAAGGCCTTGGTCATCATGTAGATCCACTTATAAGCAATCCTTTGCACCTCTTCATGATATCCGTAGCGCTCCAGCGCTCCCCACGCGAGCATCTGTTGCGGCGCCCAGCCGTAAGGGTAATCCCATTGTCGATTCGGTCGATCAAGGCCAACTACACCTCTTGACTCTTCCGTACCAGATACTAGTCCACCTGCAGCCTCGAATTTGGGGAGCGCAGCGGCAACGAGTCGAGCAGCTTGTTGAGGAGTGGCTGCCCCACACCACATGCCCCAGAAAGTTGTGCAACTCTCGTAGGTACATTGCTCTTTTTTGACAGTGTCGTAGTCAAAATACATGCCTTTATTTGCGTTCCACAGATACTTGTCCATTGCCATTTTGCGGCGTTTTGCCCGTCTATCCCACATAGAGGAYGTCTCCGCCTGGCCTGGCTTCATGTCACCCACGCAGAACTCGGCAGGAATCTCGAGCTTATCTCCGAAGTACTTTTGGATGCACTTAGCAATATCCTTCTCGTACTTGTAGAGAAGCGAATTCAGATCGATGGTTGCAAGATTGGCGCAGACCTTTTCCAAACGATAGGAGGTATCGTGTCCAGACTCTCGGACGGCTCTATCGTGTAGGAAATATTCGTCCAAGTTAGGTTCGGATACCTCACCATGGTTATAGGCCTTGACAAACTCTCCGAATGTCATGCCGTTCTTCTTGGCGTACGGCTCGAGGATATGGGTGAAATGTGTAGCCTCAGTCTCAGGGGGAACACCACGGCCTTCAGGACGATACCTCGACAGGCCTGTAATTGGATCGTAGCGAGGCTCTGCTGTCCAAACACTATGGTACTCCTTGATTGCTGCAAGAATTGCCTCTTTCAGGAACTGCTTTGCCCCAGGGTCCTTATCAATCTTCTCGTAGACTCGAATAGCCATATCTGTCAAGAAGGGGGGCTGTGACCGCGTAAGATAATAGGATCGATTGGCATTAAGAATCTTGCCATAGTGCTTGATGCAGAAACAGAAATGCCGCACCATTGACTTCGAGAGTTCGACTCTCCCATTCGCGATCAGGCCAAGAGTCTCCATATAGCTATCCCAACCATAGAGCTCGTTAAAACGCCCGCCTGGAACAACAAATGGTAGCCCCTTCAACGTCGTCTCCCCTGTCTTTGGGTCCTTGACTTTCTCCATCTCTATAGCCAGAATTCCGGGTTTGTCATTCATGTCTCGAACGGCATCCGGCGTGATATTCTCTGGCAGCCAGCACACATCWAGTCTAACATCTGGTCTATCCTTGGCAACCTTCGTATAATATTCAAATTGCTCAGAGGCTCCTGGGGGTATATAGATCCGTGGTCGTGGGTCTGGTGTCCAATCCTTTGGGTCTCTGCCTGCGATCTCAATAACAGAACCGTCAATTCTCCTCGTAAGGCCATCCCAGAATGAGTCCTTGATCAATCTAGCCAATCTCATCACAGGATTCTCATTCAAACGACCTTCATCCAACACAATCGAAGTATGTCCATATTCCTTCGCCAAGTGCAATTCTTGTAGGAGATTCGATAACATATAAGTCCCGCGAATATCTGCTCTTTTGTATCCATTTGATGCAAGGGTACCTAATGATAAGACCTGAGCGCAGATATGTTAGAAGACTAGATCAGAAGCGTTCGGCACGACATACCTTGGGTCCATTGTCTTCAATTGTGATCTGCCAGTTTCCATCTGTATCTTCTTGTTCGGCAAGTTGCTTCAGGGTGGAGTCGACGTTAATAATGAATCTATTGGATCCACGCTTGAATTCGTCTTGAAAAAAAGTCAGATACTATTCTGGCATTTTGTTTCGCACTCCAGCACTCACCATGACTACCACGGCGGTGTGGCTTTTGAGACTCAAACAGCTTCGTCGGTACCTCACTCTGGTTCTACAAATCCGCAGTTAGCTTCGTAGGTGAGAGATGGAGGAGCAAACTTGCCGAAGAAAAGGTCCTCGAYCGGAAGTTGGTCTTCTGAGGCCCGTCAAGGCCGTAGTAAACAGCAGCAGAACTCAGGGGGTCGATATCGTTGGATGCAATCTTTCGCAATGGCGCGCTCATTCTCTCTGGGATCCTATTGCAGATGGACCCCGAGGACAGTCAAATGGCAGCACTGTGTCCCTGTCCACCAGAGCGGCGATTGCGAGGTGAAATGGCTGACAGAAAATGATTGAAGATCTTGTCTGTTCGGGGACCGACAGAGGGCGTCGACGCGGGCAGCTGGGTATTTGTATTTACGCGTAAACAAACGGTATATGAGTCAAAGGACTGGATTCCGTATACGATGCAAGAATTGCTGTCGAAAATTGTTTTTCTATGAGCAAACGATTGGGAGTAGATGTCAAGAGAGAGGGTGGTTTTGGATGGACGGTTGCCGATGAGCGTGGTGGGGTAAACAATCTGGACTGATGTTTTTGCTCTGAAACGCGATGCACTGGGAAAAATCGTCCGAAATTCMAATATTTGTGAMTGCGAGAGATTTCCAGTGGAAATCTATGTTCTTAAGGAGAGAGAAGAATTTTGGTAGGTCTGGAAGCTGCGATTCTCCGGTCTTCTCTTGACCGCTCTATCCAATTTGTCCATCAGCGGTAGCCACTTAAATRACGCTGCAGATGCTGTACAACCCTACTATAATACAAGGGTCAGATTTCGATTGCATAAGCCTAAGGAAGTATAATCGAAAATAGCAGTTAACTTGTTTGAGAAACTTTATATTGCTGTTTCTAGTAGCTTTAGAAAGCTTTTATACTTTTATTTAATATGCATTCTGTTGTCTAAAGCCATATATTACGCCATGCGGCATTTTAAGCTATATTTAGATACCAAACATAAGGGTACTGGCCTTTAAATAAGCTAAAAAGGCTATTTTAACTGATCAGGTGATAAATCAACTTGTAAATGTTGTCTAGGCAACCCGTATAGGGCTGTAAAAGCACCGAGAGGGGAAATTATACTTCGTTAGCCTCATGCAATCGAAATCTAACCCTTGTATCATAGTACGTCTGGGTCCCCTCCGAGTCCAATGATATACTCGTGCGACGGTGGGGTGTTGCCTCCCGTCAACTTTGAGTTTCTGTTCCTGGCTGGGTGAGGAGGGGTCCGAGTCAAGCGCCCAGCCCACTTCTTTGTCCTCCCAGCACTCTGCACAACCAACTGAATCAGTCGAAAAGTGGTCACACGATCTACGGACCTGAATATGYATACGAAATGGGCGGTATTTTGAGCCTTCTATAAGCGGTGGAATTCTATTCATCTCTTTGTTTYACGTTTTCGGRTTTTTAGGGCTTAGCTTAAAGTTTCGATTTGCTTCCAACCTAGATTTGACAGGCGCTACCATTGGCGTGGACGTGAACATTGTGTCACCATTCGTGCTGTCTTGTGAAACGCTTGGTTTGCGGGCGGTGGCTGAAAAGTGAGAGAGTAGGCTGGAGGGTTAAAGGTGGTGGCAGTGACTCGAAGTTGACGTTGGCATGTTATATCGACTGTCAAAGTGATTTTGAGTCACAGAATATGCTTACAAGATCTAGGTATCTGCTTACTGCAGAAGTGACGCCGCCAAGTGACGGTGGCGAGTGTTAAGAGCATTGTGTGGGGAGGTCACAAAATGGGGATGCACCTGGCTGGCATCAGGATACTAAGTGGGCTCGAGAAGGACTGTTTGGTTAAGGACGATGATCTCTTTTGAGGTTCGACAATTACTTGCCAGATGAAGACTTTCCATACAAATTGGAGGGCACTGTAGCCAAAGAGCTTTGAAATGAGAAATTTGGCCACGACTGGGCACCAGTCCGAGATCACTGAAAGACCGCCAACTTCAGTCATATACCATCTCAGCAGGTGTTAGCCACTCTTATAGGCTTTCTCCCAAATCAATTTGTTCCAACCTACTGTCTCTTTTGRAGAATTGGTGGATTCCTTCTGTATCCATACCTGATACTGCTTTGTATCTCGGTGACATTCCAGTGACATACCGGCAGGCGCCAAAAACGGATAGGGAAGATAGTACGGCATGACAAAAAGAAACAGGGATTGGAGGAGCGTAGGGGTTCATACAGATATGAAATATTGAACTCACGTCCTTATCCAGAAAATGAATCTGAAACAACGTACAGCGCCCACTTTAAGGATCCTCCCCAGAAAAAGTTTGAAGATGATCGTCCCGCGATAAACCTTATGCTGCAAGCTTTCGGCATACTCAGCTAGCCACAGGACGCTATTTGCGGCTGCATCGCGAAATATCGCGGCAGAAAGCTTCTTTCAACCTCGTTCACTTGATCGTTTTGTTCTTCTTTCTATAGCATCGTTCGACTTCGAGGTAGTACAGCAGCACAGACGATCGAGGGAACCCAGGGTAGCGCTGAGATCGAGGTGAGTCTTTCACCTGCCCCCTAATCTGTTTCCCCTCAGTCTCTGTAGTTAGGCAGTGGTGCCTCGGCACATGAAATATTCGAGCGAGCACTTCTTTTTCGATCGAGATAAGGGCTCCTAAGTCCTGGGTCCTGAGTATCTGGGTTTCGACGCTTTGTTCAGCTGATTTGATTTGAGTTGTTTGCTGCGGCTCTCGCGCCATCGTCGCGTCGCGCTGTCTTCGAAAGCAATCTAAAGCGTGTTTTGTTAGCACATCAGATGAAGGTAGCTGAGGGTAGTTCCTGGATCGACCGGTAGTGAGGGCCCTCGAGCGCTCTGAAACCCCCTTAAGTTGGGGGCCGTCGCTGAATGCCGGCGGATCGACAGCACTGCCCGCCGACCGAAGATTTAACGTTGAACGTGGTGTTTTCGGGGCTTCCTYTGCGCTTGAGGTTCACCTAGAACCGAAAATTCAAGACACGTTTCTGGAGTTTTGGTTCTGGGCTCGACAAATTTCCGTTGATCATCACATTCTTTTCTTGGCTTTATCTGCAAGATTGTCTTTGTTAGGCCGTYGACAGGCTCGATTGCTTAAAGGCGGCGGGCATGTCCGGATAGGAGTCTATGCAGAGATAGCTCGTATTTCTCTTTTGATGCTCTTTGGTGCTCTGGGTCCCTCTCACAGTAGTTCGCTCGAGGACAGCGCGACCTTTGTCGTTGCAAAGTGATCGGCAAGGCCCCTACCAACCACCCCCGGAGAGYCCCCACGCCAATATTTCAATTCTTCCGTGCAACCACATTATCCTCCTTTCCAAATGAAGAGAAACAATCATTCATTCAAGCCACTTTGCGCATTTATCCACAATATATGGATGTCATTTCGCTGGGATTCTAAATTTACACAGCTGGTCGAGCATGTTGCTTTCATTGCGAGCGCGCTTGCGTATGATGAGATTATCGATTGAACGYCCATAGCTAGGCTAGGAACAATACCCAGCTGTCTTCTGCTAGCTTTGCAGGCAGTAAAAGATATCGAGGGTCACACAAACGCCGATAAGCTTGTCTGATCCATCTGTCTTTCGATGTTACCTTTCGATCCTGAGGCGCACCCAATATTTCAGTATTCAGCTTCACAGGGCACTGGGCTTAGTTGCAGAGGACTATGAAAGTGAGGGGCTATTTCCGTTCTGGGTCTTCAAAATGAATAGTCCTAAGCATGCACGAAATGTTCAAGCTAGAACGCTTGAAGCACCCATCTTCCCATTTGGATTTATTTTGGCCAGGAACATACATCTTACTGGCTGGTGAGTGACTTCTCCGTCCATACTAGGGAGCCCACTATGAAGCTTATCATAACCTTCAGCAGCTAAGGATCTCATCACAAAAGCCAAGGCCATCTGCTCCAAGGCGTGCGAAGTACGTATTGAAAATTTTGGAGATTGTGAGTCCCAACAAAAGTCTGATAGTGATGATCAGACGTAGGGATTGCCCTGACGGATGTTACTTGCAGATACGGAAATTGACAGCGGTAAATGAGTCTCTTCACAGAGACTCCGGGATTCCGAAAGCTATTGCTACAAAGTGTTTATCAAGGAATAGACATCATCGGCATCCGCCAAACGTGAAACATATACGCGAGTACTGATACATCTTTCAGCAATGCAACAATAGGAATCGATTTCGATCTAGAACTCTGCACAGTGTAGAGGCCGAGGCGACCCCTCCACCCAAAGCGGGCTAGCATCCCGAATGTTCCTTACAGCTGCATGAACAGGCGCAGACGGCTCGTCCGTATGCAAATTCCAACTACACTTCATCGATTTTTCTGGAATGGCACCTTTTCAGACTTTTTTGCATGTATTGAAACGGCGCTGCAGCATACGGCCCGAGTCTCCCATATCCGGAGCGACCCTTACCTGATCGCCCTGCTGACGCCAAATACCTCTTCACGTTACGGTGGCCTTATCAAAGCTGTGGCTGGGATATCTTTCTCGTCTCACTGCTGTCAGCAATGCTCGGGGCACATGGGCCTGCGTATATGCTCGCTGAAACTGGTCCGCAAATAACCTTTCGTGGCACCGATAATCAGCCCCTCGATGCCCACTACGCGGAGGTCTTCTCTCGCCCACGATTTTCCGACCTTTGCGAAGACTTTTGGCGTCAGAGCTACAAAGCATAGGCTGTTTACAGAGAGTTGATCATTTCTAATCCTGTACATGGTACTTTCAMGTCAAGATCTGAAAGTTTTGGCCTCGATTTTTAGCCCAAGTACCCGGAGCTATATTTACTATCACTTGCATACTGCCGGATCGTTGGCGATCCTGGTGCAAAGAAAGTAAACAGACCCGCTGGGGTCCAAGAATGCTCAAACAGGTATAGCCTACTGGATGGCCCCTYCCGTGGGCTGCAAGGCTATTAGATTCCGATCCCAATCGGAGAAACAGTCGCGATAAGTCTCCTACAGTTGTACACGATGCATTGCCGTTATTGAGAGGCTTGGCACTCCCAACCTGTAGTAAAAGGCAGAACTGGAAGCAAGCCCGTCTCCATGTTGCTCTTGCTCTTTCGAAAAGCTTACAATTTTATTCAGATTCCAGCCAGCCACGCGAACCGACGTTCAGGGTAGCCACCATGCACTGCAGCCTCACCAAGTGGAGTCCTCAGCTACCAGTACTTTATCAAATCCTTCGGATCTGGCCAGTACAGTCAAAATTTATCGCGGCACTTCGAAAACCTGAGTAGGTATTTGTACTTAGCAACACTGGATGGGAGCCAATCTCACGATCTTCGTATTTTCACAAAACTCTTGGCAATGAAAAGCAAGAATACCCTTTACTAGAGGACAGCCCGATGCTTGCCAAGTGGCTGGATAGGAAATCTTTCAAGTTCTCGCTACTGGTACATTCAGACCGGCAGGTAATCGGTATTAGTAGTTTGCGAGTTCAAAGATGGTCCGCTACGAGTACAGCACAACGATTCTTTAACGGTCCCTTAAATAATCTCCACAGATCTTAAAAACGCTAGGGGGCTAGTGCGCTGATCGCTTTCAGCCTCGTTTTCTCTTCCTGCATTACATACTTTTTGCGCTTTTGAGTGAATATATCGACTTCTTCAGTACTCCTACAGCGGTTGATGGTCCGGATCTGCGTATTTCCCTTATCTTTTGTCCTTATCCATCAAAATGGCACGATTCCGATTCTTTGGCTTGAGGTTCTAGAAGGCTCGGACAAGGTTCAGTGTGCGTGGTATCTCGGATGCATGCACGTTTATTGATTCTGCATGCATTTTAGTAGGGTCAGTTATTGAGAACTATGGCGAATTTTTGTTTCTGTTATCATTTCTATGCAACCAAATTTCCCAAGAGACTGATTGCTTGCGCCAATTTTCCCGCTGCGGGAGCAAGTGCAATAGTTCCAGTGAAGCCTCGTGATTAGTGGCCGCGACCAGGCCGGTCTCCAAGCGTCTATCAGTGACCCGTACTACTGGGCCTAGCACTTCCCGTTCATGGACTTTGCTAGACTCTTTGATGTAAGTAGTGCTTTAGCAGCGGGCAGTGTGGGTACTGGTGCAGCACGYAGTGGAGAAATGTTTTGCATCACTGCTAGGGTCATCAGATAGTACTTGGGTCCACATCGTATACTACATATGTCACTTTACCCGCGTCCCTTTCTTTCGTCATTTGGTTCTTATCAACACCCTCGTTTTTTCTTGCCTCTTCGTCATTCCCCTTGGGGGCACCTTGGTCAAGTCAATATAGTCCACCAAGTGTTGTGATATCCTGTCAAGATGAACGCCATTCGCGGATACTTCCAGCCAGCTGCGAAGAAGCAAACTAGGCGCAAACTCTCAAAGAGCAATCCTTCAAAGAAAGATACGGTCGTCGAGAGACGCAATGACTCCGTGGTAACAAGCCCTCCGGAATCCGGTATCGCTACTCCTAGGACGCATCCTCCATCCGGAGCTTCCTCTATATACCCCATCGGTGACTTCAGAAATGGAACGAGAGAGGGAATTGCCGATACGAAGGCACAGATTATGGTTTATTGGCTACTTCAGAAGCAGGTAGAGAGGCAATGGACTTCAGGGGCACCTGGCGAAGGAGTTGTCTTGAAACAGAAAAAAGATCATTTCACGTGCGCGCCTGAGAGCCTGAGAGAAACACCAGGTCTCTTCAAACAAGTCGTTCTCATGAACGTTCGAGTGAGTAACAACTCGAGCTCGGTTCTGCAAATGCATTCTGACGAGTCGTTTACCAGTGTGCCATGACCATAAACACACCAATTATACGGATGTTCCTTTCCCGTCATACTGCCAATTATGTACCTCTTGCCGATGGACTTCGTCTCCAAGTAGTCCCAACAATGGAAGATGTATCTCGCTCTCGAAAGCACCACTTCGGTGCCTTTATCTCTGATCAGCAAATACTTGTTGTATGGGACGACGAGCCTAAGAAGTTACTCGACAGAGCGAGTCGGCTGCAGAATTCCCTCATGGAGATGATCTGGGAAACACCAGAGGAGGAGATATACGATGAAAAGATGTCAAGTCCAYTGGTATCTAGTACCGAGCTAGACAGTGAACCAGCATCCGGCGATCTGGAGGCCGGCCAGAAATCCCAGGTTCGGCCAACTCTGCTCATCAATCCCATTATGGTCGGCTTCACCTTGACCCTGTTAGTCGCTGCTCTCGGCTTGGGATGGAGGGCTTTGGCCCAGGAAGTTTCGATCGATGGAAAATACGCACGCTTGGCACTGCTAGTCGTCACCCCATGCCAAGTATTCGTATCACTGTTCTTCATGCAAATCATCATCGTCAACATCGCTCAAATCTTCGGGCCCATTGCCCAACTAACTTATAATTCGAAATTCTATTCGGGCAAGGCTCCTCCTCGACTCGATCGTAGCAAGGAGGAGCTTCCTCACATCACAATCCAGATGCCGGTCTATAAAGAAGGTCTTGGGCCTGTCATCTCGCCCACGATCATGTCCCTCAAAGCCGCCATTTCCACCTACGAGCTCCAAGGTGGGACTGCAAACATCTTCGTCAACGATGATGGTATGCAGCTTATCCCTGACGAAGAAGCCCAAGAACGACGAGAATTTTACGAAGAACATAACATCGGATGGGTCGCACGCCCCAAGCATAACCCCAAACCAGAGAACGAGGAGAAAGCTTTCCTGCGACGGGGAAAGTTCAAGAAGGCCTCAAACATGAACTATGCCTTGATGGTCAGCAACAAGGTCGAAGATAAGCTCGCCCTTGTCCAGCGCTCGCAGTTCTGGACGCAGATTGACGAATACGCCGCATACGACAGATGCCTGGCCGAGGTTCTCGAGGAAGAAGAAGGTCGCGCGTGGGCCGAAGGAAATATCCGCGTTGGTGACTATATCCTTTTAATCGACTCGGACACGCGGGTGCCAGTCGACTGCCTGCTCGATGCGGCCAGCGAGATGGAGCAGTCTCCCGAAGTGGGGATCTTGCAATACTCGTCTGGCGTCATGCAGGTCACCGACAGCTTTTTTGAAAATGGGTTAGTCGCGCCCTAGTCCAACCGAGTGCCGTGGTTGACAGCTCTGACTAAATTTTAGCGTAACGTTCTTTACTAACCTCATCTACACGGCTATCCGCTACACCGTCGCGAATGGAGATGTGTCGCCGTTTGTCGGCCACAATGCTATTTTGCGCTGGTCGGCGGTGCAGCAGGTGTCGTATGAGGATTCTGATGGCTATGAAAAGTTTTGGTCGGAATCCCATGTCTCCGAGGATTTTGACATGTCGCTTCGATTGCAAGTCGCGGGTTACATCATTCGTCTAGGGGCCTATACTGGTGATGGCTTCAAGGAGGGTGTGTCTTTGACGGTCTACGATGAGCTCAATCGCTGGGAGAAATATGCATATGGGTATGTCACCATTCTTATATTTGCTGCAGTCTAGACCTCCCGCTCCTGACCTGACTCCCACCCTACCGACGAAAGCCGAAGCTAACGAAAATCATAGCTGTAACGAGCTCCTCTTCCACCCCTTCAGATTCTGGATCACCCGCGGCCCCTTCACGCCCCTATTCCGCAAATTTCTGACTTCCAACATCCGCGTCACATCTAAGATCACTATCCTGGCCTACATCGGAACCTACTACGCCATCGGCGCCGCCTGGATCCTCACACTTGTAAACTACTTTTTGATTGGTTGGTACAACGGCTACCTGGACCACTACTACCTCGACTCCTTCAAGGTCTACTTCTCCCTCATCATCGTCTTCAGCGCACTGGGCAACATCTCGCTCGCCGTGCTGCGGTACCGGCTCTCCGAGAAAAGCCTGCTCGGGGCTCTCTACGAGAACTTCAAATGGCTTTTGCTCCTCACCGTCTTCCTCGGCGGCATCTCGCTACACGTGTCCCAAGCCTTGCTCTGCCATTTCTTCGAAAGAGACATGACCTGGGGCGCCACGGCGAAGGAAGTCGAATCCACGCCTCTCTTTGATGAGATACCCCGTCTGCTCAGGAGATTTAAATTCACGTTCCTGTTTTGTTTTTTGTGTACGGGCCTGATGATCGCGGGCGCGATGGCGTTCCCGTGGCACTGGCAAATCAAGAATTTCACGGCGATATACCCGTTGGCGACGGTCGTTGTGAGCCATTTCCTCTTACCGGTTGCGTTGAATCCGACGTTGATGATGTTTACGTGGTGATTTTATGGTTGGCTGGTTGCTCCCGTTACGAGTTTGAAGCGGGCGTTTTGGATGGGATATATATACCTGGGAAACGTTCTTTATTTCTAATGAATTGTGGGTTGAGATACGGCCGGCCCTTGTTAGAGGGGCGAATATATAGATCGGATTGAGCGCTCGCTGGGCATGGACGGCGCGTATTATAGAGGTAGTATTTGAGATACACGAATTAATGACAACGATTTCGGTCAATGTRACAAGAATGTCAGTGAAGTAGTTCTTTCTCACTCTGCAAGATAAGCTGTAGAATTATTGTTGGTCCAGTCTCGGGTACAGGCTGTTACATATACTTGGGAGAGATCTTGGAGACTTGTTACGCGGATTGGGAAGGTTGTGGTGCAGGAAAGTCTATAGAGCGCTGGTGGTATGAAGTGGCAGGAGCTACCCTGAGCGCGAATGAAGAGACCTAGCTTGCCTTGCACATGGAAGGATATCCTCTAGGCACATTCTAAAATTGTAATGGAAACAATTAAGACGACAACGAATGAGGAACGCTAAGAATGCTCAACTCTCTCTCAGACCCGATCAAAGAGAGGYGGAAAGACAGAAGCAAACCGCTTTTGAATGATCATTYCGTGGAAGATTCTGATTAGTGTGTCTGAGAAGAAAGATAATATCTTGAAACTTACGGGCACGTCTCGTCATGTTCCGATCGAGATCGTGACTGACGAACTTGCCTTAGCAGTCGTCCAAGCGCAGGTTCATTTCACGGACAAGGTTCCGATCGAGCCCTAAGCTCATGCACACAATGGCGCGACAGAAGTGAGGCGTTAGACACACATGAAATATGATAGCACTGACAGCATTGACATCACTAAGGCTTAAAGTGAGTTTGTAGTAAGATTTACATTGCTAACTCTAAGCTGATCCGATTCATCCAGGCCGTTACAATAACACGGAGACGGACACATTATCCCTTGACTTCAGAAAACACGATCCCCTAATTCCACCAAGGAATGGAAGAAGACAGTGAAATGCAGACCCTTTTGAACTCCTCTAACCCATGATGACTGTCCTCCGCGCGTGAGCGACTGGCTATCCGTGTATGCCCACCTCGAGAAGTGAAATGCCTATGCCTATGTGATATTGCGAACATGACCTCAAGCGAGGACGACGAAGTAATGATGATGCGCAGAAGAGACTCGCTATTCTGGGCTATAGGTAGAAGAAAGTCGTGAGGGAGAGGCAGCATCACGTGCCCATCATTAATAGATGAAGTGCAGCTCGTGCCTTCCTGATTAAATACATGTACAGATATTCCTTCGCTCATTCTCAACCACTGGAAGACTTATCTCCGGAGGGCAGTGCTCCAGCTTTCAGTGGGGAAGTTGACAGGGCTTGGTGGCGGCGGAGCAGGAGGGTGATAGTCGTTCTCTTCGATTCGGCTGATGAAGGTATATGGAGACTTGGCTTTCGAGTTCAATACGAGAGAGACATCCTGGCCGAGGGATGTGTTTGTGAGGAGAGGAGAGCGGCGGCGAGGAATCGGTGACGCGATGGAGGCTTGCGTTTGTGAAGGCATTTTGATGTGGTGGTGGGTGAGGGTCGATAGTCCTGATGACTGAGTATGGGCTTCTGGGGAGAAATATATCTTTATAGGCCTGATGAACCGAGGGTATGCAGGTCGGGCGAATATTTGGGGATGCTGAGCTGATACGGGGYCAGTCAGATAATCAATACAACGTGCCCAGACGAGCTGGAATGCAAGTACCGCTCACCACCAACAAGCAGAGATTCCAGAGGTAGACGCGGCCCGATCCTGCTGGATAAAGTGCCGCGGTGAGGCGAGGCGAGCAGGAGATGTGTGACGCCTTGCCGAGATGTTTGGAGATACGAGGCAAAAGCGCAGAAGGACCAAGTAGATGGTGTCGGTGCTGGTGTTGGTGCTGGTGCTGGTGTTGGCGTTGGTGCTGCTTGCGTGTGTGATGGAGGAAGAGCCGGCCGGGAAGGGAGCAGACAAGGTTGGCAAACGACCGATGGATGTATTTGGGCAGAGAGAGGTCCCCAAAGGCAGAGCGGGACGGGGCAAAGCCATGAATTTATCGTCGGGTGCGCATCCCTTGCGCATCCCCTGCGCATCCCCATCCCCATCCCCCCCCCCCCATGCCTATCCCCGTGCTCCACGAGAGAGCCCAGCGCGCCCCCAAAGTAAGACAGCACATCCCTCCGAGCAGCCGCCTGGCTGCCAGGAATGTGCCAAAGGGGACGCTTCAAGCCCGGCTAGATGGCGGTCTGGCGCTCCCCGCCAGGCTACAGGGGGCCGCTACGGCAGCACCCATGGCAGCCATGCACGCGCAATCTCGCTCCAGCGCCAGCACCCGACTGCCCCGGATCCCGACAGCGCAGCCCCGGCTGTTGMCTCCCCAGCGCCTGCAAGCACCAGAAATCGAATTTTCTGGGGAAGGGCGCTTTGGAAAGGCTGCCATGGCGGCCGCAAACGCACACACGGAGCACGCAGCAGAGGTGAGTTCGAGCCTTCTATCCCCCGCTCGTCGTGCACGAGCAGGCCGAGCTCCTCGGTCCCTGCCTTGCGTGGAGGGCGAGGTCGAGGGCGAGGTCGAGGTCAATTTCACTGCAAGGGCCGAGGTCCCGGCACCCAGCCCTGAGCACTGCATTTCGTGGGGTAGAACATCGGTCTCTGACACCGAGACATGAGTCTGATCGCCCGGGATCAGCTCTGCTGGGGGCCACCGGCTTTGAACCCGCACCCCTGGGTTTAGAGTGCCACATCTGCCACATCTGCCACATCATCCACGCACACACGACGGTGCGTTTTCCACAGGTCGCTATTTACGACTGGGGCAGCTGGAAGTCGACGCCGCCAATGCCTCCATCCAGCGGTGAAGGCGCGGAAGTGTTGCCATCCCTCCATTGGGCACGATTTACGGAGCCATATTACGCTGCGTCTCCTGTCAATGGTGTCTGGGCAAGCTGCCTCGGCCAACTCGAATCGGGGGGGGACGCTATTGGGCTGGCCAGATGCGATTTTGGGCTAGAATCGGTGAATCGGTGCATCGGTGGGCCGGTTTCAAGGATCTCTGGGGCACGCAATTCTTGAGATTTGGGGAGTGGGGGCATTCTGGGGGTTGGGGCTGGGGCTGGGGCTGGGTTGGAATGGGGTGAGGCTTACAGAGGAACGTGGGGGTGGGAGGACAGCGTGGCGGCCCCTTCCTCACTTCTCGATCGGCCAACGAGGGCTGCCTTGCTCGCAAATTTGGGCTTGACACGAGCGCGCTTTTCCACCTCATTCTTGTCTTGGAGGCTTCACCCATCATAGATCTTCCGGGCAGGAGATGCACGGCGATGGCGATGGTGAKGGCGATACTCAGGCATTGCGCAGAACACGTCAACCGCCGTGCAAAGCGAGTCGCAACCACCAAGAAAGGACCAACGCTGTTTCGTTTGGAATCTGACGACGTCTCACCTCATACCAGACAGACACTAACACGGACTGGCCCTTCCTTCCGCAGCTTCCGGCGCGAGCGGAACCAGTCTGGGGCTTCCCCTTACGAATGTATTACCCGCCAAAATGCCGTACTTGCTCGGTACCAGCTTTAACCTTGGAGATAACTGCTCCTGCTCTGGTGAAATCAAGTATGACTGAGGCGAAGTCGTCAAGTACCCAAAGGATCAGGATCTCTCTTTCTTTCTTCCTTCCCTCCCTCCCTCCTTCCTTAACATCATCAAGATATTAAAATACCCGGCATAAAAGGTCTGCCGGAAAAGGAGGCGAGATGCGACGAAGAAAGTAGTTCTTCCAGAATGCCTGATGACGAGGCTTACGGTCAAAGGAGTCACAACTATTAGGCACGCTCTATTTCCATGATCAGGCAAAGCTTTGAAGCACCCAAGTTGTATCCGGCACTTCTCGACTCCCACTGCCCGGTGACAGGCAGGCATCGCTCCCACGTTTCCGCCTCACTCATTGCTTCTGACTCGCGGTCAATTTCGATATGCCACCATCAAATACCAGGAGTCTGGGCAATCAAAATGAAAATATCGCATTCGCAATTTGCGATGCGTGAGATGTCAGTCACACCGTTGCCAACTTGCAGCTTTCCAGCAATTTTCTGCAGAGTGCCTGCATAGATTGCCCTCTGTAGGGCCCTGTACCCCAGCTTTTCCATTTTTAAACCCCACAAGGCGACGGGACGACGCGCAGCTGGCTGCCATGTGCTGCCTGGCATCTTAACTCCACCACCAACACCTGCGTCTCAGCTTACCATGACGTTCAACCACTCGGAGGCCCCATTTGCAATTGTTCTCGTACCCAGCTGAGACATTTTTCGTCGTTGGATTCCTGATCAGATTTTATTTTGGGTACGATTTTGGGCCCCTTTGGATCTCGGCAATGATTCTCCAGTGCTTCCTTTCCACGACATCGGTAAATGCAACCGTAGATGCGACATTGAAGTCAGCTCCAGCCCACCTTCCAACCTTAAGTAATAAGCCCAATATAAAAAATATAAAAAACGCTCAAGAATAAGCCCGCCAAACACCTCCACATTCCCCCACGTTCCCACCACCTCCTTTCTCAATGAACAACTCACCCCCACCACCAACACCGTTCCACAACCTCACGTAACACGAAAATCCATCTCGTAGATAACGCACCTCAATTTCCCTCATCGATATTTCCGTGATAAGGGTGTCGGTCGTGAAGCCCAAATGCAACACTGTTCCCGCAAGGAGAACAAGATGAACCCGTTTCCGCTACACAACATCGACAACACAACACYTCATCTCACTTTGCTGCACATCAAGTCGACGCATCATCTCGGCTCAGCTTACACGACGCTCGCTACCCCTGCATCTCCGCCTACGGTATTTGATTATATTTGATCGGGCAACTACGATGATTTGAAATGCGGATGCGGGTGGTGAGTTGTTCCGAGGCGTTGGGTGCGCGGCGTGAGATAGGTAGGTAGGCGTCCCGGGTATTGGGGCCAGGAGTACGATACGTGGATCGGAGATTTGGAGATGAGGTGGCAGATAATCACAATTTAGTCAGATGGTTGTGGGACTGTACGAAATGGCATGTTAAGAAATCACGGGAATGTCACGAGCAATCGAAAGAGTGAGAGTTTGTAAAATGAGGTAGCTTGGATTATATTTCTCTAGCTCGTACGCTGTAGGAGGCCGTCTCGACCTCACTGTGGGGGGATGGAGGTACCTCTGCTTAAATAAAGCCGCCTGAAATGCTATGACGCTGTGGTTGCCTCCCAAATGATCCCTTGATTGCCTATCCATAATAACCCTTGAACGCCGCCGCAATGCTAAGTTGAGTGTGAAAGATGTCCCATCCGCATGTACTGTGTGTGATGAATGAAGTGTCGAAGGTTTTAGTGGCGTAAAGAAGTGAAAGCCCAGACAAAAAGGGCTTCAGGAGAGCCCTAGACTAGAGCACTTCGGGGCCAATCTACAACTCCCGGTAGTCACTAGGTCTAGCTCTCCGCTGCCTGCCCTGATGCCGATGCGGATTGACCGGCTTGCGGAAATACGCATTATCCTCCTCATTCGGTAGCGGCTCCGCAAAGACCGTCTTCTGCTGATTCGGGAACCCGCTCGCGGCTCCAGGTCCAGCTGGCCTATTTCCATTGCCATTTGCTTGACCATTCATGCCGTTCCCATTCATCATGCCCACATTCCCGCCGTTAAAGCCAGTGCCGTTGTTATACATGTTCATGTTCATATTGGGGAAGCCGCCGAAGGGCATCATGGGGTTCATCATACCCATGTTAAAGCCGTTCATCATGGGGTTCATGCCGCTGGCGCCGTAGAAGTTTTGTGACATGTCGAAGGGCATGTTGGGGAAGCCGGGCATACCGGCCATGGGGTTCATCATGGCCTGTTGTTGTAGCATTGCTTGTTTTTGCGCTTCTTGCTGCTGCATGGCCCTCGGTCCTTTGGGAATCTTGGGGTTCTCGAGCAATTCGTCCGCGGGCCTCTTTTTGGCTGCGGGAACTGTTGGAGCGTTTACTRGGGCCTTTTCAGGGCTGACTGGTTTGTTTTCTGGTAGTGGTGATTTCGATCCAGATTCGTCTAAAGCGGCTGGTTTCGGTGATGGCGACTTGGTCTTGGCCTTTTCTTCCTCGACGGCCTCGGCCTTTACGCTTGGACTTCTGGATCTTTCCTTTTCAGCCTTTTCTTGCYGCCTCTTTGCAGCGTTCTTCTCGTCGAGATATGTCTTAATTTTCGCAGACGTCTCGGCATCAGGTTTAAGATCGTCAATCAAAATGCCATCGCTCTGGCACCCAGGACAAACGAAGTCGCTCTCAATCAGAGCATTAGTAATGCAGTCATTGCAAAACGTCTTCTCACAACACGGCGTCTTCATTGGGTCTATAAAGATTCTCTTGTCGATGGAACACTCCAGACCTCTATCCTGTAGTTCCTTGTCCCCAGCAGCAGCGGCCTTCTGTGCAGCAGCAGAAGATTTTGTCTTTGCCTGAAATTTTTCCCAGGATGCCTTGTCCGGCTCCGCAACAACAAACTCACCATCAGCATTAACCATAACACCTGATGGAAGCTTTGTGTCATCCGTCGTCCCATCATTGACAAGCGCAGCCGGCTTCTCAACMGTCTTCAAAAACGATTTTGGAATACCCGTTGTGCGCTTCACTCGAGGCTTGTTATCAAAGTTCGGATCATCATTTGTAGGGCAGAGCTGAATCCAGTGCCCCTTCTCTCCACAACGATAGCAGATATAACCAATAGGAGGATCGTGTGCTGGTACATTCGCGGCAGCTGTTTTCTTGCCTCCAGGGCGGAAGACTGGAGTTTGACTGGATAATGTTAGCATATTACATTGCTTTGGGGAGCATAAGAACTTACTTGGCCATCTCCTCTTGCTGTGCGTTCCATTGCTCGCTCTGGGCTTGAAACATGGCTGCCATGCGCTGCTCTTCGGTCATGGCGCTGTTCATTTGTGTAGGTATGGCCGTAGCTGYGGATTTGGCAGCAGATTTGTTCGACGATTGCTCCTTGCGTGAGGAATTCTTCATGCTAGCGGGCATTTTGCCTGACACATATCTCGCGGCTCGGCCGGCGCCAGGCTTGATGGGTGGCAGTCGGCGGGCGATGACTGAAGTCGATCGAGGGATAATCGTAGTATCGTCATCGTACTCTGGGAAATAATCAGTGGGCCGTTCATGATAGTCACGCTCTATAGGATGCTTACCCTCGTTGCCATCTTCATTGTAGATAGCGAGGTCGAATTCTGTTCCGTCACCCAGGCCACTCTTGACAATGATATCACGTTTGAGCTCGAACACAGAGATACCAGTACCATCAAACTCAACCCTAGAAGGCTCCTTCTGGGACTTGAACTTGAAGAACACGGAGGACGACATGATGTCAAGCTGAAGGGCGATGTGTCGAGGTTGCGGGAGTGCGTCGAGGAGAAGATCTTGTCTCCGGGACCGCAGTACTGAGTAACAAGGCTAGCCCAACGCAACAAGATGCTTGGATGTGATTGTTCGTAAGTCAAGGAAAGGGAGGGGTCAGTGTCTGGTGAATGCGGCCGTTGCAGGATCAAGGTTCTTCTTTTTTTCCGTTCAGGAGAGCGAGCGAAATACAAATCTCTGATTGCAGGCACTGGAGATAGATTCTGTGACAAGGGACACGCTCTGGACAAGGAAATGAAAGGATGTACAAGATTGCAGCGCAAGCTGCGAGTGTATTGTGCGACGTGCTGAGATTGTGGGATTCTTCCACGACAAAGCGACAAAGCGACAGAGCGACAGAGCGACAGAGCGACAAAGCACCTCCCTCCACAAACGAACGATTGTTTCTCTCCCTACAGACCCAAGACGAATCCTCCCCAGCCTCCTAGCGGTGACCCGTGCGATGCAGATCACAGCGACACGCTTCCGATGCGTAGAACGGTGCCGGCGACGGCGACGGGGGGTGGCGGCGGTGGTGAGCGTGGCGGATGAGGTTGCAGGAAGGAYGGGCTTTCGGCGGGCGCCCGCGAAGAAGAGTTCTGCCGTAGCCCGGCTGAGTCGGCCCTCGCTGACAAACCAGCAAACCAGGCTGCGGTAAAAGTCCGCCAGGTCATAAGGTCACGCTTCAATGGGGTGGAGCTACAGTACAGTGGTCTCGAAGCATCGTGAGCACTCAGAATTCACTCCTTGGGCGAGATTCTCTTCAGACGAAAACATCGTGGATGGCCTCGTTATTATTTGAGAAACAAGAAAACTGCACGAGATTCAAACCATGTATTATCAGAAATCCTCGGCTTCAAATCGTCCCCGGCAATCCTCCTGACATGGCCATTGAACATGACTTCCATGCCTGCAGCAACGCGTCTCTTGCCTCCAAGAGCGCCTCGAAGATGTCTATCCGTCTGCGCTCTCAGGACCCTCTACGATACCTTTCTGATGAAGATGCCTTACAGCGTGAAAGTTGAAGGATCAACCGGCAATGCAGCCCGACTGTTCAAGCAGSATCTCGAACACCCACGCGAATTTGACTTCGAGTACATTCGGAACGTAACAATCGCGCTGTAAGCCAAAGCTCATAGTGAAAAGGAGAGCATCCAATATGGRGAAATTGACGAGGAGGGTGTTGTGCTGTGGAAATGCGCCGTTGGCATCCAGCAGCATGATTTCGCCGTGGTCGTGCCCGCCCTCATCTGGCCCCTAATTGCGCCATGCCCCTCGCCTTCACGACCCTTCTTCAGATCGTCGCTGAATACTAGCTGCAGTATGATATACTGGATCTCTTGCCTTGTCTGGTTTCTGCAGCCACAGCAGAGGACCCTCGACTTTTGCCATGGTTGCGATGCAATGGGCCCCAGCCAATGGCGGCAAAAGGTTTTTCACAGCTGCATTTCGAGCTGGAATCCGGATGCGACGATCCCTCCAGTCTGTCAAGTCTGGATCGAAGCATCATCGATTATCACCTGTAGCGCCCTCGCTTCTGTGCGTGCATGGTCGGCCAGTGCATTGGTGACAAGGGACCAGAACGACTTTCCGAAGGCGAAGGCGTCATGGAGGGAGCTCCTGAACAGCCCAAGGACCGTGAGACTTCGAATCGTATTAAGCAAACGACGATGCATCATGGGGCTCCTACTGAGGGAATCCTGAGATCYAAAAGAAATGATTGCCTCGAAAATCCTTCTGGAGTCCGGACGTACCCTCACGCTGCTTCCGGATTCTGGATCAGGTACAGCCGACAAATGCAGATTTTTATTGAAAAGCAGCGATAGGTCTAGGATCGTAACGCCATCACAGCCGATATTTCGTATCTCTGATGCTGCGGAATCAGTCTGAAGGGAGATGTTCGGCTCGATCCCGGCCTTGCGCTGGGAGGGGAAAATCGCTCTTCCAAAACTAGAAGGCAGCACCAGACCAGCGCGCTTTCCTCTACCACAATATGATCACGACAGCATGTCAGTTTCTCACCTGTGATACCTTGGTTTCATTGGGAATTTGGAACTGGCGCGCACCCTTGGCCCTCGAATCAGCAAATGGGAAAACCTTCGTCTCTGAGCTGTTGCATCTAGTAACGAAGTCCGGGTTCTGATGCATGGCAAGATCAGGCCTTCCTTCCTCGACCTCCCGAACATGCCATGACCCCTATTCAAGGCATCTATGACAACGTCTTTGCGCTCCAGGAAGCTGCCCGATGACACATTAACGCACCCTTTTTTGTGACCTCTGCGCCGGCGCCGCGAGTACCCAAGCAGCCTCAGAACGCCATCACAGCCTCCAAAGCAGCCGAACTCGACAGGTGGAGTTGCAGGCTCGACGAGTACTGCGGTTTACTTGCGCTATTACGGATGGCATTCTATGACGATAGACCCAGGACATGACCATGGCTCAGTAAGGCAGAAACGGGCGGCACCAATGCTATGCTCCCGCGGCATGGCCTAAGGCAAGCGCACATTCTATCCATAACCCACGACCGACTTAACATTTTGTGGTGATACTGGAAATCCTTATTGCTCAGAGCTCCTTGCAGCATATCTGTGCTTGTCATTATCGAAACTTCGTCAAGCCACTGCTAGCTTTCTCTCATCGCAACTCGAAGCGCGCTGGAAGAATGATCGGATAAGTTCGATTCCATAGGCACACCCAGAAATTCCAGGATACGTACTGAGCTGGAGCCCCGAAGTTTCGTAGCAGCTTTTCGTCGTTACRACCCGGCTGGTATCAACGACATCGTAGGACTCAAACGACAGTCTGTTCTTCACTAGAAAGACAGTATCCTTTAGCGGTCTCTCAAGATGATTGGCTTTCAAGTGAAAGAACCAAGTGGAACACGTCCGTAATCTCTGATATATATCTTGCTATTATTCAACAAAACTCAAGAAACCATTCGTAGTCCCCGTCAAGGACGTCAGGAAGACCAAGTTCGCAAGCCCCGCGTAAGAAAAGTTCAAGTATGGGACTCAACGAAGTGAAATTTTAGGATATTATATCAAAACTTGTTCGAATAATCTCCAATGACCGTATATCTGCTGTCCCAAGCAATTTAACGCTCTGGTTTACGTATTGCTCATCAAACGCTATTCCGTGTCTCATGCTTTGCTCCCGTTTGTATTCGAAGACTTGGAGTCATTCGTGCTTGCTGCGTCGTATTTTGTTGAATTGCTTCTTCGAATTTTGCTCTAAGAGTCATGTAGCAAATGCTATAACAGTTTCATACTGGAGTCCCTAGTCATTGAAGTCGTTCTAGAGGCGGAACAGTTGCCGCAGTTCGCGCCAGCATTATACTTGACMTCGGGCTCTATCTCGGTCTCCGGGCGCACTGGACTAGCGTCTGATATCCGGTGTCTCAAATTCATGCAAGCGATTGCCGTTCATAATGGGGGCAACCGGTGCTCCATAACCAACTGAGGGTGCTTGGGGCCCATAATCCTTAGGGACTGGGCAATCACGGCCTTCATAGGTTCGAAATCCGGTCTACCAGAGAAGGGAAGCTGTAACATAGCTTAACCTTTCGACATCGTCATCGGCCCCATGTAGAGAAGGACTGCAGCAGTCTTCGAGCATCCAAATCCGAGATCTGTATAAAGCATTTCCGCGCTCGGCCTTCCGACCAATACACACATGCTCTCGCTTATATCTCTAGGTTCTAAGGCTCCGCGGTATGAAGTGTTTGATCGTATGCTTATRTTGAGATGGTTCCTAGGCTGCCGTCAATTCTGGTCGGCCTGCAATTTTCGCGCTTTCAACTCTGTCGTCGATGCCCTAACCCATGTCACCCAACCGTCATGCTTCGATCTCGATGTCTGTCATCCTCTTCTATGACTAGTTCTATGTTTCCGGCGCATGGCCGTGATCAATGACCAATATTCGACCAAAGAAGGCGGCTCATGTGTTTACCTCTAATTCCTTCTATGGCTTCAGCTCTCTCACGGCCAATTTCTTTAGAAGACTCAGAAAAAGACTTTCGAACGAAGTCTCCTAGACAACCTCTACAGGTCCTTCACTTCTTCAGGTAGATGCCTAACATTGGCCGCAGACTCATTGAGTCTCCAACAACGAACCGCGACCATGAACTGCTGCTCTTTCCGGATCTTCCACCGATCGTCCCCGTTTCCGGCCAGCTCCCGCGCCTTCGCCATCTCCTCCTCGTCCTTCGCCTCCTTCATGCTTGGGCTCTGGCACCGCTCGCAGTAGCACTTGAAATCGAAGTCCTCCAAGTATCTCCTGTCTACCACATTCTCTGGACAGTACGAGATCGTGATCTGTTCATCTTTCGCGATGCTGGCCAGTGCGTAGACCACCATGGCGCTGTACTTGGTGTTCCAGGAGTGCTACGCATTGGGAGCGGCACGAATTGAATCAGGCGTCGTGCATGATCCATGATAATTGGTGGGCTCCAAGGAATGGTGGGGAGGAGAGAACTACGACGTGCTTGGCTGCACAGTGGCTTGAATATATTCAAACCTTTCAAGGCGACTGTTTCTGTGTTAACCCTTCCTCGTCAAGACCTTTATAAAAGGCCGCGGTAGTACGACAAGTGGTAGAGAGGTAGCCGGGCCAACTTATTGAGAAATGAACGCGCTTTGAAGGCGCCTTGAGGAAGCAGAAGGTACGACTGAAGGGCAGTGTCTCAAGCACCAGCTCTGAGGATATGCATACCGGACTGAAGTCTCTTTCTGTCTGTGGACAGCGGCAAAATCTGCTTGGTTAGCCTCCCCTTGGAATTCCTTTGATTGAGTCTTTAAAGCATTGTGCCGTCTCGACTGGCATCCTCTTAGTCGATGTTCCAAGACCTTCTACCTGCTCTTACAAGTACCACTCCCTTGCAATATTGGAATTATCCGTTTCTCCGCCCATGTTGGAGGTCTTCGAGCGTATGAGGTGCGAGGTGAAGTTGAGACGACGATCGTGGTGCTAGTGATGACGATGTTACTCCATGGAGCGAAGACTATCTGTGCTCTGCTTGTGCTCGTCTCCTTCGGTCAAGTCTCCAACAAGTTTTTGCTCGTAGCTGCTGGCTTAGAAATGCTAGGAGCCGTCTTCTCTGTCTCATTGCCGACTTGGAGAGAACCTGGAGCGCCCGTGGCTTTCCCTTGTCACTACTCTGGTCAAGTTTCTAATGCATTATGCCGGTTCCTCTAAGACTTGGATCTGCAAAGAATCGTTTCCCCGGTTCCAGTACCGACTAGAGAATGTGGATTACCGTAGTATTGGCCTCCCCTTGCCATTCCTGGGTTTGAGTTCCAATACATTATGCCTATTCTTCCAAGATCTGATCTCGCGCTCCCTGGCAACTCCTCTAGCCAGCGTCTTTCATCGGCGGCGTCGAGGGAGTCGACTTGTGGGCGGGAGACATTTTTCTTCCTGCTCGGGAGGGGAGCCTGTGCTGTATTTTGTGAGTTAGAAGAGCATAGGATTGGGATAGTGGTGCATCGCTCCCCTTGCAATTCCTGTGAGCAAATTCCGGCGGATGGTGACCTTAGAAAGATCGAGAGGAGAGACAGAGGAGAGAGAAGGCGTAGAAGGAGCGAATTTTGAAGTGAGTCGCATGGCTACGACTCTAGGCTTTAGAGTTACAACGCAGCATGCCGCTTCTTCCAAGACTTGATCTGGTTTTCGTAATTTTCGACTTGGCTCCGCAAAGACTTGGTTCCTCTGTCTCTGCGTCAATCTCTCTAGAGGACTTAGAGATCGGGCGCCTTTGAAGGATACCAGGCACCCTCGCCATCCTTTGCCGCTTAGATTCCTCTTACTAGAGAGTATCTCGATGCGCGCCGGAGGCCGTTGGTGAACTTGAGCTTGTAGCCCCTTTTTCGAGCCCATCGAGCTTGGATTCCACCATGTGCGAAGCTCGTATGTCCGATCGAAGCAGGTTGGGAGGTTTGACTTTCGGAGAGGAGGTTTGGGAAGGAGAGGGTCTTCGTAGGCGTTCTTGGAAGTTTGCTATGTTGGCAGTACGACCTTCAGACAAGTCAGTCTCGTGAATTGACCAGATAAGACGTATGATTGCGCTATTATCAAACCTCAGATCTATCTTCCGGCCGCGCTGCCGGCGAAAGAGGGAACCCCTCTGAAGTACCACCCTGTAGCTTTGTGCGGTGGATAGCAAGCTGCATACCCTCGCAGAGCTTTGATTGAGTAAGACACAGTCTCCAATGGGTCTGGAGAAGACGGTGGCGGGGTGTTTGCGATGATCTTTTGTTGGTGTTGAGATAACACGCCTCTAGTCGGAAGCCTTGCAGCCCCACCATCAAGGCTACCAAAGATCGAATATTGGCACTGGGACGCGTCCAGATCGTTAGGTCTTGATCTGGACTGATTTTACTCTTATTACTGGGGTTCAATTAATCTTCACGGGTGTGTTTACGTTAAGTCACATATTTTAAAGGCAAGCAATGATGCGGTAAATCACATTTAAAACGCTAGGACAAAGACGTGCAGGCCATAAATCTTCAATTATCCTCCAAGTCTAGTTACAAAGGCAAAAGAACCACGCCTATTTCCCGGCCAGATAATATTTTTGATGGGCGTTCCGGAGTAGGTGGGTGTATGCTGCTGATTCTTTGACTCTTCATAAGACGAAAGAACCACGCCATTCGTTCGTATCATCCCCATTGTCGAGACTTATATTTGGATCGATGATCGGAGCGAGTCGATGGTGCAGCAGTGGAGGTCAACGGTTGAACGAAAGAGAGGTGAAGCTAAAGTGACCCTCTCCCTCCTCGCAAATCGGACGTCTGCGCGTTCTCCTCCACTAGATCAGGGGTGAAGGGGCTCAGATGCCGTAGAGCTTCTTCAGAGGTATAGAGTATAGCACTCGCGATGCATTTCTGCATAGTGTCTTCCAATTGAGGCCTATGTGTTCTGAATGTCAGTGTCTCTGTGAGACGATGACTTGCACGGGTTAGAGGAAGGTACTAACCAGTCACGAAGATGGAGAGGAATGTTCATCAATGCTGCGGAGGGCTTCTTGAAGGTAAAATTGTGCTTTAATTCATAATGGGGTTTCACAAAATTGATGGTCACTCGCTACAAGGTTAATCAGCTTGGGGAGTGTGGTGTAGGGAGTTGGAGACTTGCAGGAGTCGACCTAGCAAGGTCGTCGTCGAGATCGTATTGATGAGACCAAGGAGCTGCTGACTGACAACCGAATCTGGATTGGGCGAGCGATTGGCATTGGAGGCGTGTCCGCTGCTGATACTTCGAGGTTCTGGTGTGCCTTGGGATGTTCGAAAGAGCCAGCCTTATGACGCTTTGGAGATGTTGAATTTGATGTCCCCGTAGGCGTTTGTGGTGGTTGTTTCGGCCATTCCGGCAGCGTGGAAGAGTTCAGACAATCGCTCAGAAATATCCACTGGTGTGATAGTTTGTCTCATCCCTGGTGACTTCACCCTGGGGTRTGACGGATGTGTGTGTAGGGATGTTGGTGTTGATGGTAAGTTGGAAAACAGATCTGTGGGCAAGAACGTGTGACCTGTCTCGCTGAGCCAACCCCCTTTGGACTCCTCACTTCCCTTATAACACCCTTAGAGATGAGGAAGATGCATTCTGGGAATGTTATCATGAGAATTGCATTTGATAGAGGCTTCTGGAGCTTCCACGGTACCTCTTTTCTGATTTTCAAAGTCCACATACCCCTGTTTTGCCTGGAGAACACCTAGTTTTGCCTTTTCACACACAAACACGCTAGTGGACTTCTGTTTATCCAGTTTGTCGCCCGTTTCTACAATTGAAGATATCATACGACCCCATCACCTTTGGAAGTGCTGCTCTATGAAACATCAAGCCCCATATCYATTCTGATCATCTCCGTCTCAATACCAACCTACCCCTCCAATCACCATCAGCATCGTCACGATGCGCGCCCCCTCCTACTCTTCGCTGCCTATGACGCCCATAAAGGGCTATCCAACTAGCTCGTCTTCGAAAGAAGTCATCATCGGATCAACTCTCGGAGCCTTGTTCCTCGTTGCTGTCATCTTCATCCTGGGTTGGTGCACTTTGTGCCGCCACCGCCGCCGCTCCATTACTGGACCCTATCCGCGTGCTCCAACCACCGATTCCCAAACCCGCCGCCTCCTTCGAACTGACGCGTCTTCAGACGCTGATATTGGGTTGGGCGCTATGCCTGGTAACAATCATAGCGGTGGACAAACCCTCTTCGTAGTGACTAAATGGTACCTTCCGAGCCCAGTCTTGCATGGAATTATGCTCCCACCTCCATCTACCTGGTCTAGTGAAGATGTCTGGGCTTCCCAATTGGCCTCTGAAGCCAGCTTGTCATTGAAGGAGAATGTGTGAGGGATGGTGGGACATTATGGTGGCTATATGGGGACTCTAGTTACGAATTATATGAGGATACGAAGTTACGGAGGATATGGGCTTTGTATTATCCCTCCCATAGAACTGAATAATGCATGGAAGATCTTGCCAGAACATGCCGCCAAGTTATGGACCACGGAATCTATGAAGTTTTGTCCGTGATTCTACTCCAAAACACGAAGATATACGTTTTCTCGGGCTATGCAAGAAAGCGTCAAAATAAGGTCTGATGTTCGCCTTTGGCCGTTGTGTTCATTGTTTCACAAAAGCTGGAACATTCTGCAGGTCATAAATTATCTAGGACCCTCTGCTATGGCACACACCCCCCTACCAAGCCCACCCGGCTCAGAACCAAAGCCGAAACCTTTACGAATTCGACCATTTCGTGAGCCCGCTCCTTGAGACCCTTCATCACATCAACATCATGGAATATATTTTGATAGCGGGTGGCACTTGGCTTGCAGGATTCGGTATTGGAACCATTATGTTCAGTTGCCGCGTTAGATCATATCTTTCGCAAGAACYACGCCTTCCTAGTTCCCCCGATGCCTACAGGTCCTCCAGCTCATACGGAGTACTTGCTTTCCCTAGCTTTTCTAGTCTACCGGCTTTACCTGATGATCCCGATGAGAATCTGGAAGAGCTCCTTCAACAGCCGTGGCGTGGACTTCTTGGAAGTATTGAAAGAGAAGACGAAGAATAGAAAGATTGGGGGAAGGTTCAGGTTGAGAAATTTAGACAGCCTAAGATGTAAATAGAGTTGAGGAGATTGAGGGTCAAATGGTCGGAGACTACGCAGGTGATGGCAGCAAAGGGAAGGTCAAACGGCTAAGACTCTAAGCCAGTGGAATGGGGACTACGGAACTATGGGGTATGGTATCTTGCAGGACGGCAAGACTAAGGGCAACATATTCTAAAGCCAGAGACATTCCATTGCGACAAGAATCTAGCACGCATGGTCACTCCATAGCATTTGTCCGTTGCTTTGGCTTGGTGAGATTGAAAACAGATCAGGCTTTTGAAAGAGACCGTGTGCATAAAGCTAACCGCGGAGTCACCTACGACTCCAATTCAACAACCGATTACCACCATTTCATAACTCTGAACCTCACCTCATCACCATCCAAGCAGATATAAATCAGACATCAACCTTAACAAAGTCCTCAACTCTTCCTTTACCATGTCTGACATCAATTCTTGGCTTATTTCGTTCGGATTGGCGGCCAACGTGCTCACTATCTTGATAGTGGCTGTCTCTTTGCTGATCGTGCACGGCGGATATCAATGTTAGGAACGGTATAGGGGCCGCCGTCTTCGAACCAGGCAGCAAGACTCTGAGGCTCARAACGATCACGGAGAGGAACTAGGTGAAAGAAATGTGGCTCATGGAGCTGAGTTTACCGCTGTCAGAGTCTCATAAAACATCTRAGAGCATCAAGGATGGGCGGTAGGATTCTACAGAATGCATTGTAGAAGGAGAGGGGAAACGAGGGAAACGTTTTAGCATGGCGAGCTCCTGGGAGAATACCGCAAAATGATATGAATCAATACCTTCGTGGTTTCCTTTCGATTCCTCTCTTTATGTTGTTTCAAAGTTTGAAACGCCATCAAGCTCCTCAAAGAGACGCAGAGTCCTAAACCAGACTGCTCAGGACTTGGTCACATTCAAAGACCTCCTCCCAACGTTTGAAACGGTACAAACTAATCCCTCACTTCAAAATTCTCGATTCCTTTCGTAAYGACCTCGAGCGAAGTTGCGATAGACTCTGAAGATTTACCCCTCCGACTTTGGACTAGGGCTAGGAGTTGCATTAGCTATTATYATGGCTATTGTCGAAATCAGCGGTGCCACCTGGAAGGGCACTCGGTGGTGGGAAGAGCGGAAAGAACGCCTTAATGCGCTTAGAAGGACATGAGAAGACGAGGGTGAGAACAAATATCGAGACCAAAATACCAGTCCAGGAGCTAAAGATAGTAACAGGTTAGCCAGACGCCAGCGAGGTAAAGGATCCATGGAGGGAAGGGATTTGTGGAGGCCAGTGAGATAGTAAATAATTCTTCTTAGGTAGCGAAACACATGTAATAGCTGGTGGATTATGATGTCTATTTGATCTGTAGCGTATGACAAGAATTCAGACAATGTTAAATCAAGGGTCTCATGAATGAGCGACGACGTGGTGCTTTCTCTGTCCCCCTTTTCTTAAGCGAGCTCGAATGACAAGGATAAGATGGTCCAAATCCGTTAAGCAAAGTGGTTCTTCTAGACAAAGATATCAAAAGGATATTCTGGTGTAAGAGAATAGAAGCCATTTTCACCATCGGCCTAGTCGGTGGAAGAAGATTCTCTAAGTACTCGCAGAGTATTTAGAGCATATAGCTAGGCCCTGACCCCATAAAGAACGTCTCCTTTCAAATACGCTGTCTAATCAGTCACAGTGGCAGCAGAAGAACTCTCTACCATATCTCGGGCGGGTATCTAGATTGGAATATTTTCCAATGCGTGTACTATCATTTTGTTCCTTACCTCAACCTTCTTGGGTAATCCTTGGGTTCGTGATCGGTTTGAGAGCAGCAGTGAACGGGAGACTGCACGGGCAAACATACAAAGAGCTTTACAAGCGATTTCAACTGAGCTTGCACGTCCAAGCCCACCGTCATCCGCAAACCCGACCCCAAGTCAACCCCCAAACGAGACAACCAGAACAGCAGTGGGTGGAGGAAATAGCGAAGCAGCGACCCGACATCAATCCGGGTCTGATAGAGGATGCACGACGTCTTAGGTATCTAAGAGGCATGGATACGGGCAGGAGGGACGTACGAAGAATGGAGGTATACGAGAGTTATTGATAACGGGCGGATTAGCATAGACAACTGGCATGAATGAAGGTTTCTAATGGAAAGTGGATTCCGTGAGCGTTGCTGTGTATGCCATCCAGGCTCAAAAATAAAGACTACCAAATTAAAGACATTCAGAGTACTTCAAAATCCAGAGCTATAATGACTAAAAGACTCGGGTGAGCAGATTCGAGGTTACAGGGTGCTGTGTCTGACTGCATTTAGGATTGTTACGAAAAGCCCGGCGGACTTTGTCGAAATTCTTTTTGGAAAGCGGGAAGGGAGAGGGTTCAACCATTGAACCAAGTGCAGATGTATTGAATCGTGACGAGAATGTCCCACTGCGGCTGGGGCATTGTTGCAACCTGAGCTTCATGCGGGAAAGAGGGTCGTGAGAATTTTCTGGGGTTCCCGCTTTCTTGAACCAGAGCCCGCTACCCAGAGATCGGGCCTTCATTGACTGAAAGGAGAATGTCTCTCAAAGGTAGATACGTTGGCAGGACAGCACATCATGAAGTGGATAGTCTTGTGGAAACTGGCGTTGGACGGATATTCAGGAGACGGCCACAAGGCGAAGATGCAGCATGAGCCGAGCTAATAATGTCTCACTAGGGCTGAGACAATGTCAAACAGAGAATTCCTCACGGGAGTTGCGTTCTGGTAAGTTGCTCAAACCCGCATATGGAAGCTGCGGCGGAGAATGAACTTTGAATATTGCTAATGAGCACTTGCTCGTAAGCATTTCGTGATGGGATACCCGGATACCCCTTTCACCCTACGAAAGTCAGATGGAACGGCGTTCCATCGATTTCTCGTACAATTGTGGATATAATCGATTGGACGATTCAAGGTGGCGGACAAATGAGACCAGGGATCAG